>MCJB01002146.1:0-12966 GCA_002018475.1 Nicotiana obtusifolia
AATGTAATTATCTCAATACTCCGAGATCGTATTGACAAACGGTTTGAAGAATTGGAAACTAGACTCATAGACCTTTAATTTGGTAGGTAGATCACCCCGTAACTCCTTGTAAATTGGGAGAAAATCGCAGAAACATTTGACCTAACGTTTAAGTAAAATTGTGAACCTAAGTTGCGACAACTTTTGTCGACTTTTGTTTCATAACTCGTTTGACTTCAAGACTTATGAAACGGATATCATATCATTCAAATACCTTAAAACATGACATTTTGGTAATGTTAAACACCTCTCGATTTTTCCAAAAAACGCGAGTTACAACTTCCTTAACTCGTTTATCCTCTAATACTTGTTAACCGCCCTTGTACACCTTTGCATCGTTTAGGACCAATAGGACTAAACTCTTATTGTCTCAAAGGTAATTCCCTTCTCGAACCAAGGTAGACTATCTTACAGTGTAATCTAACACGTACAAATATGGGTTATAACACACTTCACGACCGCGAAGCACAAATCCTCAAGTGCCAAAAATTACTAACGCCAATAAGCCCACACGAACGCAACTCACATAATCCTAGACCTACACGATTGCGACCCTTTTCACGCGATCGCGAAGAACAAAGCGCGTGACCCCAACTTCAGCCTCATTTCCTCTTCGCGAATATGGCCTTACCCACGCGTTTGCGATTCACTGCCTCTCCAACGTACCCAATCGCAGAAACTGCCTTGCAAACACTACAACACTTCGCGATCGCAATCCTCCTCTAGCGATCGCGTGCAAGGACACCAACACCTGCAAAATCAGCAGTCTTCCAAATTCCAAAATGCGCCGAACATGATCCGAATCACACCCCGAGCCCCTCGAACCTCAACCAAACATACCAACAAGTCCTAAAACACAATATGAACTTAGCCGAGGCCGCAAATCACATCAAACAACATCAAAAACACGAATCGCACCGCAATTCAAGCCTAATGAACTTTTGAACTTCTACTTTCTACGTTCGATGGCGAAACCTATCAAATCAACTGCGATTGACCTCAAATTTTTCACACAAGTCATAAATGACACAACGGACCTATTCCAACTTCCGGAACCAAAATCCAAGCCCAGTAACCACAAAGTCAACTTTCGGTCAAACTTCTCAACTCTCCAAATTTTCATTTTTCCAATTTTCACTATTTCAAGCCAAAATCACCTACGGACTTCCAAATCACTATCCGGACACACTCCTAAGTCCAAAATTATCCTATGGAGCTATCGAAACCATCAAAAGTCCATTCCGGAGCCTTTTACACATAAGTCAACATCCGGTCAACTCTTTCAACTTAGGCTTCCAACCTTGGGACTAAGTGTTCCAATTTATTCCGAAACATCCCTGGAACCAAACCAACCACCCCGGCAAGTCACAATAACAACAATTGAGCATAGAATAAGCAGTAAATGGGGGAATATGGCTATAACACTCAAAACAACCGGCCAGGTCATTACACAAGATCCAAACGAAAATATGATAAGTTCTTCAAGTTCCAATTTCACAAGATAGGTATGAACTCAAAGCCTGTGGACCACCTATAAACCATTCCAACAAGTTCAAATTACCTATATGGACCTATCCTGTCACAACCCCAAAATTTCGCCTTAGGAATCGTGATGGCACCTAGTCTAAGACTAGGTAAGCCTAATACATGAAGAGATCTAACATAAATAACCAATTAAACTATATAAAATTAAACTGATAAATGAAATAACGTAACTAAAACTAAACAATAGTTATACAATCCCCAGAACCGGTATTGAAATACACTAGAATCTCAAAGTACAATTTTGTTTTGACATGAAGATAAATAGTAGTAAATATAATGTCAGGAGGTGACTCCGAGGCTTGCAAACGTCAAGTAAGTATACCTTGAAGTCTCCAGCCACACAGACACAACTCTCAAAACCAACGCGATCCGAAATACCTGGATCTGCACAAAAATGTGCAGACTCGTAGCATGAGTACACCACAGCGGTACCTAGTAAGTATCAAGACTAATCTCGGTGGAGTAGTGACAAGGTAAGTCAAGAAACCCACTAGACAATAACCTGTGTAAGCCTATAAATCTAAAGCTAATAGTGGAAAGAAACATTAATAGAAGGCTAACAACGGAAGGAATATTAATATAAGACTAAAAACTGTATAATGGAAACAAAAAATGGCAATGAGAAGTAAACAGGTGATAACACGACAAAGCAATCAGAACCCAATTAAAATATGAATAAAATCAATTAGGACGGCAATTCAAGTGATCACCTCGTTTCGATACATGATTTAAAACAGATTCACCTCGAGGCACCACACCTCATAATAAAAAATCATAGGCCAAGATCATGAATTTGACACCCATTGCACCTTGTGCCCACATTATTAATCATCTTCGCGTGGCAAGGTCCACGTGCTACCACATACATTATATCCGTGTCAATTGCCAATAAATGTTCGAGAAATTTATTTAAGTAAAATAAGGCGTAAGAATAATTTTGAATCAAGTAAAGCGTCAAATGAAATAATGAGTTTATTTTAGGAATCAAATAAAGTAAAATAAAGTACAATTTATACAAAGTAGAGTATCAAATGGGATAATGAATTTAGCTTAGAAATCATATAAGGTAGAGTAAAATAGCATTTTTAAATATTGTAAAACATCAGAAAAGTTAACGAATTAATGTAGAATAATTTAAAGTAAAGCGTGATAACAATTTAAATAAAGTAAAATACCAAATAGGGTAATGAGTTTAATTTGAGAATTATTTATAATAAAGCACCGAATGAGATGACTAGTTTTCTCTTAAGAGTCACATAAAGTAAAGCATGTTAACAATTTCTTTATGTAAAGTCGTTATGTTACCAACAACTCAACAAAATATGAGATGATGACACCACACAAGCAAATTCACCTTGACAATCAATTCACCAAGTAACAATGGAGGCACATATTGGAATATTAAAGCAACACAGCAAATCATGTAGAAGGCATGATTCACACAAGAAGTCACAACCATTCCAACACAGTAATATATAACAACAAATATTCAAATACAATCAAAATACAAGTGAAATGATTTTTTTAAAAAAATAACCATTCAAATCAACAAGCCGTTCCAACATAGAATGTACAATAAGAATCACATCGAGGTACCACACCTCATGTTCACATTTCACAAATCACAATCACAATCTTCCTTATATCGTCGTGTGAGCCTTGAATTTATTTTAAAAATATTTTTTCCAAAATAGCTACACGCGCTTTAGCCCTTATCTCACCGTGTGTCTTCAAGTAATTCCCTTACTAGCAACACATATACAAGTCCTACCTTATCTTGCCGCATGCGTTTCAATACCCACTCTTATACCACCGCATGCGCATCAATATCACAACACAATAATCAACTCGCACCACACATGCTCATGCCACAACATTGCCAAAATTAGCAATACCAATGTCATCACAACACATAGCACACACCTCAACCACAATATGTACAAGAATCTCAACAACAACAGTATGAACGGACAATAACTCAACAAGGAAAGGTATTCCAATGACCAACAAGTTCAACCACAAACGTGGTAATGGCTCTCAACAACTACAACTTCAATAACTCAATAATAAAGGTACTTCTATGAAATGGCATCTTCAAATTCTAATTCATAACATAAGCTTAACAATGAAAAGATAGCATGAAATAACAACTACGACTAAATGCATGAGAATAATTCAATAATTGAAAGAATAACATGTAACAACATTTACTAATTGATGCATATAAGGGAAAACTCGATAATGGAAACTAGAATATGCAATAATAACTTCAATTAAAACACGTAAGAATAAACTTGACAACGGAAGATAGAACAATTAATAACAACTTCAATTAAATGCTTATAAGTAACCTAAGAGTCTAAAACCGGTCAATTTTCACGTATAAGCCCGTGTACACACTCGTCACCTCTTGTACATGTTTTTCTTATAATAAAATGATACACTCCAACCCAAATCCTAAGAGGTAGTTCTCCCACACAAATTTAGGCAAGACGCTTACCTCAACTAGGCCAAATCGACATAGAAAATAGCTTTTCCCTTAAAGTTCGCGTCCGCACGGCTCAAATATAACAAAAATGACTTAATATCATCAAATAATGTAAGAGAAACCATTACGATACATAAAGCTATGATCTTTATACAATTCCCCAGAAGTCAACAAAAGTCAATCCTAGGCCCGCCCGGTCAAAACACGAGTCCAAGGGTAGATCTCGACTACCCATAACCCCAAAGTCCATATATGTATTTTCTTTTGAAATTCGAGTCCAATTCGACTCTTAAATCTCAAATTTTTATTTTTTAAAACATAGTAAAAAATCCCCAAAAATTCCCTTAGATTCTCATGAAGTTGATGTTAAATCTCATAAATTGTCACGACCCCAATTTCCCACCTTAGGATGTTGTGATGGCACTTAGTCTCTAAAACTATGTAAGCCTAACACATGCGGATTTAATAACATAATTAAATTATTTATTCATTAAACATAAACCATTTAATGACATATTTTACTATTATATGTTAAATTATATGTTAAATGAGACCAAAAAGACGAAATGAACAGAAAATTTGTATAGATCAATGGAGGAAATAACCATGTGGAAAACAAGACAGGAATTCTCTACAATTACACTGTGGAATACATAGCCGCAAGCGGCCAATAGTTATACATTTCCTAAAACCGGTAGTACGGAGTCATAAGCTCTACTGAAATACACTAGAATTTTTAAATACTATACTGCTTTGATTTACAATTCAACAATGGCATAAGAAAGTAAGATGGTGACTCCGAGGCTTGCGAGCGTCAAGCAGGTATACCTTGAAGTCTCCCACCGCGCAGACGCAACTCTCAACAACACGATCAGAGTACCTGGGTCTGCACAAAAATGTGTAGAAGCGTAGCATGAGTACACCACAGCGGTACCCAGTAAGTATCAAGACTAACCTTGGTAGAGTAGTGACGAGGCCACGTCAAGACACCTACTAGACATATAAACCTGTTCAAGATATACATAAGCTAACAATAGAAAGAACATCAATGTAAGACCAACAACGGAAATATTTTTATTTAAAACCAATAATGAAGTAATAGAAACACAAATGGCAGCAAGCAGTAAATGAGTAATAAAGAAACAACATAATCAGAACACCGATGAGATGTAAATGAACTCAAATAAGGAAAAATGAATGAAAACTCAAATAATCAAATCGCTCCCGACGCATGAACTTACAACAAGAATTATCCCGAGACACCACATCTCATAAACCACAAGTCATGAACTACAATTTCTAAATCTTACACATATGGCACCTCATGCCCACAATAACAATCACCTTTGCACGGCAAAGCCCACGTGCTACCATGTACTTTGCAACCGTGACAAATATCAATTTAGATGAATGAGAGATATATTTAAACACCATAAAATATAATAACAATCTTGAATAAAGTAAAGTGTCAAATGAAATAATGAATTTATTTTAGAAATCAAATAAAGTAGAATAATGTACAATTTATACGAAACAGAGTATCAGATGGGCTTAGTTTAGAAATCAATAAAATTGAGTAAACATATCATTTTTAAACAAAGCAAAACATCAATTAAATTAACAAATTAAATATAGAATTTGTTAAAGAAAAACATGATAACAATTTTTATCGCTCATGCATAAAAACACCAAAACAACATCTGGAACCACGAATCGGACACCAAAACACATGAAAATCACAATGAACTTCAATAATTGCTAGAAATACAACCACGTGCCCGATTCCTATCAAACAAAACTCTGAATGACGTCCAACTTTGCAGACAAGTTCCAAATGACAAAATTAACCTATTCCAAGTCCCGAAATCAAAATCCAATCCCGATAGCCATAAAATCATCCTACGATCAATCTTAAGGAATTTCTAGACCTTCAATTGCCAACTTTTGACAAAACAAGCCAAATCAACCTAGGAACCTCAGAATTCAAATCCGAGCATATGCCTAAGTCCAAAATCACCATGCGGACCTAATGAAACCATCAAAACTCCGATCTGAGATCAAATATGCAAGAGGCAAACTTTATCAACTCTTCCAACTTAAAGCCTCTAAAATAACATTCTTCCAATAAATTCCGAATCGCTCGAAAATTGAAACTAACCATACACGCAAGTCAATATGCATAATATGAGGCTACCCGAGACCTTAAACCACCGAACAAAGTGCAAATTCTCAAAATGACCGGTCGGGTCGTTACATTCTCCCCCACTTAAATATACATTTGTCCTCGAACGTGCCAAGAATCGTACCAAGGCCACCAAATCACTGTATAAACTCCTCGTGCCCATACCCATGGGTGATCTCACATCACCCCAATCCACATTGGTCTGACAACCCAACCCAACCGAAGATTCCTTCTCCAACCTTAATATATCAACTGTAGACCCGAATTCCAACATGTAAAATTCATTATTAACCTGATTCTCACATCTACGCGTTATAGAAGTCAGTGCCAGGCAATCTCCTTTTGAGCAAGAACCATCTTTTTTATTGAGAGTATGATTCCGTACTGTGTTACTAATGCCTCAAATTGACAAAGCAAGTTGACATGTTCTTCCAATGTATCACTAAATAACAGGATGTCATCAATGTAAACTAAGGAGGCATGGAGGATGGGTTGGAAGATTTTTATCATGGCTTTTTGGAACAAGGAGGGTACAATTTTCAACTCGAAGGGCATGACTTTCCATTGGAAGTGATGGTCGGGGATGCAAAATCCCGTCTTCGGTCGTTCTTCAGGGTGGATTCCCAATTGCCAAAATCCAGATTTTAAATCAAATTTGGAAAAATATTTGTCCTTGGCTAAGTGGGAGAAAAGAGTGAGTTTATTTGGGATGGGAAATTTATCATCTTGGAGGAAATGGTTAAGTGGCTGGTAATTAATAACTAACCTGAGTTTTCCTCTTGTCTGCTTAGCTCTTTTGTTGACATAAAATACTTCGCATGCCCATTGTGAATCCAACGGCTCTATCAGATCAAATTCCAAAAGTTCTTCACATTCTTTCTTTGCAAGCTGAAGATGATTTGGATTCATGCCTGAATGACTGGCCTTTGTCGGATTGATGTTTTTATTTTTCTTAAAAGGGAGCTTGATAAAAAACTCTTGGTTTTTCCATAATGGGTTTTCCCTTTCTTCATGAAATCCTTGTGGGATTCAGCACATGAATGTTCAATGAGATTTTGCTCAATCTTTTTGATTTGTTCGTCATTGGTGATTTGGAATAGCATTGGAATCTAAGAATGAGGTCTGAACTGCTTTTTAAAAGCTATCTCGTTAGCCTTGATCTGGAGTTGATCTCTAAGTTGTCTATAAATATCGAATCCAATAATAAGATCTTTTCCTGGCACATCATACCCTAGTAGCTTGGTTCTATACTTCAATGCTGGAAAGAACTCAATTGTGACCGGGTGCTTTGTAATGACAGTTGTGGTTAAGATTGCATTTGATGCAATGTTGAAAACCTTAAAATGCGGCACCCATTGATCTTCAGGGAGAACAACAGGATTTATGAGTGAGGAAGTAGCTCCGGTGTCGATGAAAGCAATAACTCGAGCTGGTTTATCCCATTTGGATGAATAGACTTTGAATTCTACTTGAGGAACGACTGCGAGAGCATTGATCTCCTCTCGGGCTTCGATCGCTGGTTCTGAAATTTGGTACTGATCATTGCCTTGATCTTCATAGATATCAAGAGAGAATAAAGTTTCCTCATTGGGTTCATCATCCACAGAGAATATGGATTCAAGGTCCTCCTCCTTTCCAAGATGTATGCCAGTGTAAGCTTCAATCTCTTCAAGGAGTTTGACAGATCTTCTTGATTGGGGATAATGTTTTGCGAAATGTCCAATCTTATGGTAGATAAAGCATCTGTCCTTCTTGTGAAAATTTCCTAGCCTTCTGTGTCTGAAATATTTTGTGCGTCTCTTGGATCTTGATTTTCCATATGGAATTCTTGGCCATATGAACTTCCTGAATTCAGTCTGTCGTCTGGACGTGTGGCAAGAACATCCTGACCTGGTGATTAGATCAGATTTGCGGCATGCTTTGTCAAGCCCTGGATTGTGCTGGATAATTTGCTTTAGGGCTGAGCGCTTTATACAAATGTCATCCAATGCGACGAAAATAGCCTACATGATGTAACCAATTTGTGGGATTGTTATGGACTGAAAATTTTCTTCAATGACGGTCATGGTTCGGCTTGCCAACAGCTTTGGAAGGAAAGAGACAAACTCTTGCTTCAGATTGATGTCTCCGCCGATTTCAAAGTATATCGTTGCCATTTTTGAAAATGCCTGTCAATGTCATTTCTGTCGAATGACACACACTTTATCTCGAAGAGTTGTCTTCGCATTTTCTCCTATCTTTGGCCAGTATCTCCGCAGAAAACTTCATGTAGGATCCGAATGTTGAAGGAAAAATCTTGGGAAGTAAGAAAAGTATTTTTGTCTAGAATTCCAAGTGAGTTCCACCAATCTCTGAGGATTCCTGAGAACCGCGAAATGAGTTCTGACAGGATAATATACTTTTCTCGTTCTACCAAATTTTTGGTCACTATCCAAGTATAGAAGTCTTGGATCCTTTGAGGCCATTTTGAAACCTTGACATCATCTAAGGTGAAAGTGTGGAAGCCAGTTCCAACTGGTTTGGACGCCATGGGCTCATATCTTCTTTCTGGGATTGGCTCATCTGTCATGCCTTCTTGTTCCTCATCTACTTCAGATACCTCTGGGTCTTTTGGCTGGTTTACAAATATTGGGGGATTGTCATCTTTGGAAGAGTTCGTTGTGGATTCATTGCTTGATTGAGAGCTATCTTCCATTGATTCATCGTCTGATGAATTCAGAGATTCCGACCATGGAGTATCTTCTTCTGATATGTATCTTGGCTGGGAGACACAGAGGTCTGGAGCCTTCTGGTCAGAAATCATCAGATTTTCGGGGTTGGACCCTTTTGTACTTTCTCCTTAGTCTCGCCTTTTCTTGGTTTGTTTCTGTGCTGCAAGGGCATCTTTCCTTTCCCAAACAATTTTTGCGATATCAAAATCATGTTCTTCTTTTAAGGGTTGGGTGAAAGAGATTGGATTTTGTGAGGTAGATGGATAAGTAGAAAAGGTGTAGTCTAATTTAGGTGGGGAATATGCTTGTGGAGACATAGGGAAGAAAGTAGGTTTTGAAGGGAAAACTGGGGTTGTTTGCGGCTTAAAGTGGTCATTTCTCAAAAGTTGAATCTGTTCTTTGATGGAAATCGTCTCCTTTTATTATTGTTGGAAGAATTGGAAAAGTGAAGTTCCTGGCGGACAAATCTCGTATTGTAAATTTGCCAACCTTAGTTCCAAGCCTTTGATTAGTCCGCCATGGTGAGACGATGTTTGCTCCATCTTTTTCTCAATTGTTTCCACTTTGCTCATCATTTTTTTGTGTGTATGGGCCACGTTCTTTATGGTGTTGCCAATGTTGTTCAATACCTTGTTTTGGCAGATGGAGTTTTCTGATTGCCGGTTTATTGTTGCTTCGATGTCACTTGTTGGGAGTTTTTCTCCAGTAGGTGGCACTACGTTTTTCTTGGGAATTTTTGGAGCATGGCTTATACCCTCCTTTTCAAAAGGTTGAAGTAAAGGGAAGTCTTGCGTATGACTGGAGCTTGAAGGACTTAGCATGAATATCTGTGGTTGTAGGGGATTTGTGATTTTTTGAATTGGTGAAACTTTAGGTTTGGGTGTGGTTTTGCTATCCTCCCAACTTGGAGTGAACTTTTCTGGTAATTTTGGCCATTCCTGGGGTTTGTAACTGACAAGAAATTCATATTTACCTGGACGGCTTAATGAGCCAATTGAAGGATCTTTATTTTCATAGTTGGCTCGAAATTGTTTTTCAGTGGTTTTCCCCTTTTTCTTGGATTTTGGTTTGAACCTTTCCCAATGATTCTAGTGGTGTTCATCATATTCTCCAATTGGATCTTCCAAACAGTCTTGACAGTCGCAATCAAGATCCCAAGGGTAGTGTCCCGTAAAGGGGCATTTGAACCACCAAGCTCTTTTTCCATTTTTGTCAAACTTTTGACACCAGTCATGTTCTTCCATGATGCTTTGTATATTCCAAAAGAACTCTCCATCAGGTTCAGGGTATGTATCTGTTGTATCTTTGGGTTTAATCATTTGGCAAGAAAAGATGGTTTTATTGGGTTTTTTGAAATGGGAATGGTCAAAGCTTATACAAACGGTTTTATCATTTCTTTTGGGAAAAGTTGGTTTACCAGATTGTAGAGATTCCTCCGGTTCTATTAACTTTTCATAATTTGTGATCCAGGAATCAGGAAGAATTTTGACAAGTTCATCTCTTGAAATTTGTCTGGATATTTGGGTGCACATGGTGTTTCCTTGGGTAGCATCAATATTTAAGAGTAAAGCATTTCCTCCTCCGGGATGGCAAAGATCCATGGCATGATTTTGGACTCGCCACGCTATTTGGTGATGAAGAGTGGCTTGGATGGAATCTTTGGCTTGAGGGGCTCCTTGGATTTGGACTTGGATTTTTAGTGCTTCGGTTAAGTATGGATCATAAAGGAAGATGTTGAAATTTGGAAAGATAGTTATGAAGACAGTCCCAGCATTCAAGGTAACTTCTGCAGTACCCAAATTTGCATGTTGGTACTCCAAGTATCTTGTATCTAGAAGAGAAAGTTGAGCTACAACAGGTTGACATTTTCTTCCGTGATATGTTAAAGCGATTCGGATAGCACCAAAATGGATATGGGTAAAACCATGATCTCTCCATTGCCTGGGAAAATCATCTGGGATTTGAAGGTGATAAATTGTTCCTCTTGAGTGGCAAGAATAGGATGCTGGTCAAGTTTTGAGGCAGCAGCATATATCTTTGACTCCTTTTTGTCTGTGTTGGACTAAGGAACGAATTTGGGTCCAGGGTGCAAATGATTTTTTGGCGAAAGCTGAGTAGGGGTTTATGAGTGTCACGACCCCAACTCTCCCACCTTTGGGAGTCGTGATGGCGCCTACTAATAAAAGCTAGGCCAGCCAATAATTAATTTCATTAATGCATTTAACACATCATTCATAATTTTACAACAGAATTTAATAACAAAATGTGGAAGATACTTAAATAGCCCCTTGTTTATACAATCCTCCCAAGAACTGGTATCACAGTTTTCACAGACTGTCTAAGAGTACTACATACAATGGTCTTGAAAGAAATAACAAAAGTACTGATTCCGAACTACATGGAATAACAGTCAAGAAGCAGACAGAGGACGCCAAGATCTGCGAACGACTGCAGTACTACCTTGGGTCGCCTGGAAGATCACGCAAAAGCTGGAAGTCCTTTACTGTCCGACACCTGCGGCGCCGGTATCTGCACAAAAAGTGCAGAGTGTAGTATCAGCACAACCGACCCCATGTGCTGGTAAGTGCCTGGCCTAACCTCGGCGAGGTGGTGACGAGGCTAGACCGGACTCCAGATAATCCTGTTAGACATAACATATATATATATATATATATATATGAAACTACAACAGATAACAAATGTATATCAACCAAAATAAACAGAGAAGGAAGATATTTAAATATTGCATTATCAAATCAATGAAATTAAACAAACCAACACAATAATATGAAATACAATCCATCCTGTGACAAACGTGGCACCAGCTACGGTCTCTCCACCTATACATGTCAGGGCAATCTCAATATCTCATCTCAGACGTGGCACCAGCAACGGTCTCTCCACGTGTACAATATCTCATAACAAACGTGGCACCAGCAACGGTCTCTCCACGTATACAATATCTCTTTACCAACGTGGCACCAACTACGGTCTCTCCACGTATACTATATCTCGTGACATGCGTGGCACCAGCTACGGTCTCTCCACCTATGCATGTCACCGCAATCACAACAATTTCCAACCAATATAGTAATGCATCACATCAAACTCCCATTTAGGGAAATAACATCATCAACAACCAACCTGGCCAGGAGGAAGTAACTTTAACCAAACCATACTCGACTCATGTTTAACTAAATCAATATTAACCATTTACTATTACTTATGTATATCGATTAACCTTCCCCCAACCCGTCTATCTTCCCATTAAACCTAGACACATTACTATTGTTACGACACCGGACTCTTTATAGACTCTTGTTAACACCTAGGACCTTACCCAATGAATTAGACACGAACCTTTTTAATCATCTTTTAGCAATTACTTATTCAATTAGTTCATTTACCAAGCTAAATTATAAAGAAAGAGAATTTCATAACCATAACCATAATCAGTAGGAACATTCACAATGTTCAATTCATGTACTAGGCGTATCATCCGCCCTCATTTCATCATATCCTGTGGCAGGCGTGCCTCCCGCCCCTCACTTATATCACAATAGCACCACAGACTTCGTCCGGCAATTAGGAACATAAATATCATTGCATCTTGGCAATATCATAAACATCTTTCAACAAATAATAATATTAATATACAATAATTATCAACATACGACCCACGGTCATGTTTGACACCAAAGTATAGGTACCCGTCACCATACCTATACAATGTTCTCATCGAGAAGCAATTTAGCACATAGCACATAGTTCCTAATTCCTCAAGCTAAGGCTAGGACGGACACTTACCTTGCTTGGCAACGTAATTCAAGGTTTCGACAAACCTTTGCCTTGACACCTTGCGTCCAAAGGCTCCAAATCTATTCATAAACAATTCATTATGTTCAATACCCACAATGGAAACCAATTTCCATTTAAATTCACAAGATTTACGGGTAAATTCCCGAAATTGGACTCAAGGTCAATAGTGGGGCCCATTTGGC
>MCJB01002147.1:0-34184 GCA_002018475.1 Nicotiana obtusifolia
GTTCTCCCCATTTCTGCTTTATTATGCTTCGCTATCCGTATTTTATGTAATCACGTTGTATGGTTTGCGTTCGGAGTAGATTTGGTAAGAAATGAGACACTTAGTCTCTTTCAAGAAGGTTTAAGTTGTAAAAAGTCAACCGGATGTTGACTTATGAGTTAGAGGGCTCGGATGTGAATTCCGACGATTCGATTAGTTTCGGGAGATGATTTATGACTTAGAAGAGTGATCGGAATTGGTTTTGGAGGTTCCGTGTAGAATTAGGCTTGAATTGGTGGAGTTAGTATTTTGGCGATTTCCGGTTGTTAGGCGAGATTTTGATCCGAGCGTTGGAATGGAATTTCGAGAGTTGCTATAGCTTCGTATGGTTATTTCAGACTTAGGCGTATGTCCGGATTTGAAATTGGAAGTCCGTAGGACAATTCAACGCATTTTGGGCGAATGTTGGAAAATGGAAGATTTTTGGAAAGTTTGACCGAGGAGTTGACTTTTTGATATCGAGGTCGGAACCCAGTTCTGAAAATCTTCATAGGTCCATTATGTCATTTATGACTTATGTGCAAAATTTGAGGTCAATCGGACTCGATTTGATAGGTTTCGGCATCGAATGTAGAAGTTGGAATTTATTAGTTTCATTAGGCTTGAAGTTGAATGTGATTTAAGGCTTCGACTAAGTCCATAATATGTTTTAGGACTTGTTGGTATATCCGAACGGGGTCCCGAATGGCTCGGGTGAGTTTCGGGTGGTTAAACGGACTATTTCATCTTTAGAAAAAATGAAAAAAAAAATTGCAGAAAAAAAAAAATTGCAGAAAACTGGTGTGAGTAGTCCAGTTTGGAAGCCCATATCTTGTAATCTATAAGGAATCAGAAAAATTACAAAACATTAAAGTTGTAGCCCTTTGAATCTAGTTTCCAAAACGATAAACCATCCATCATTTGGACATATATACAGAAAGTTACGATAGATTAAAGTTGGATGGTACTGCTGTTTTAGCGACCAGATTGCAGAAACTTAAGGACCGAAAAATGGTCATTTTCTTCATTTCGTTTTGGATTTTTGGAGCACGATTCTTGGGCGATTTTTGAGGATTTCTTCATAGCTTCGACTGGGTAAGTGTTCTACATCCGAAAGTGACTATATTTCATAAATCCATGGTCATATTCATCGTTTGATTCGAGTTTTGATGAAAGAAATCGGAATTTTTGTAAAATCTTTCAAAAATAATAATTTAAGATTTGGAGGTCGATTCGTTATCGGAATTTGGTAAATTTGGTATGGTTGAACTCGTATTGGAATGGGTATTCAGATTTTATAACTCTTGTCGGGTTCCGAGATGTGGGCCCCACGGGCGAATTTAAGTGCAAATTTCGGATTTTATTGGAAAAATTAGTATTTTCATATGGAATTTATTCCTATAAATTGTATTGACTTAATCGAATTAATTGTGACGTATTCGTTGCGATTTTGGGTAGATTTGACGCGTGTGGAGGCCAATTTGAAGGGCAAAGGCGTCGCGGGCCAAGGATTTAGCCGGTTTGAGGTGAGTAATGATCTTAAATGATGTTCTGAGGGTCTAAAACCCCGGATGGCACATCATAGTGCTATATGAAGGTGAGGCACACGCTCGATAATGAGCGCGGGGTCGTTTACTACCGGGGATTGTGACTTGGTCCACCCGATTGATGATTTTACTATGTATTTGATTGAAACTTACGTGTTATCATCACGATTTGGGCTGATTGCCATATTCGGGCTTCTTGCCGGTTATGTGAACCCTTCAGGGGTATTATTTGGGCTTCGTGCTGGTTATGTGAACCCTTCAGGGGTAATTTATCATTGTCTTCTAACTGATTTGATTCATTTCTTAAATTCAGTTTTGAAATTCAAATGATATTTTTTAAATGATTTTAATGGGATCGGGTGGCACGCCGCCACGAGATGTGATGTGAATGGATCGGGTGACACGCCGTCACGAGATATTGCGCTACTGCACCCCCCACAGTAAGCGCCAGGTACCCATGGGAACGGGTGACACGCCGTCACGAGATATGACTTGGCCAGTCATGATATTTTCTTTTACTTTATGTTATTGACTTGATTATTTACATGTTTTACTGTTTCATTATGGATTGATGTATGCCTTATGTGTTTCCTTACTCTCAGTTGTTATTTATAATTATTACTCATTGAGTTGGAAGTACTCACATTACTCCCTGCACCATGTGTGCAGATTCAGGCGTTATCGGTTCCGCTCCGAGACATTGATTACTACTGTCAAAGCGGCGATTCAGAGACTACGAGGTAGCTGTTGGCGCCCGCAGCCCCGTATCTCTTTTATCTTGTTATTTCCAGTATTTTCGAATAATTGTGCCAAGATATTGTATTAGTAATCTTATTATTAGGATTTTCATTAGTTGCTCATGACTTTGTGACACCCTGGTTCGGGCTGTAGTCGGGATGGTTCACTGTATTTTACCGTAAATTGCTATTATTAAACCGTACTTATATTATTTTTGTATTGTTTAACTGTTTGAATGAAGTTTAGTTGAATTGGCTGGCCTTGTCTTCATGAGAGGCGCCATCACGATCATGGTTGGGATTTTGGGTCGTGACAGTTAGTTTTGTTCTGGGAAGCTTTCAGGTTGATTCGGACCCCCTGATTTTTGACTTAGAAGTTTAAATTAGAAATGTTGACCAAACTTTGACTTTTGTTAAAATAACCCCGAAACGGTATTTTTATGACTCTAATAGCTTTGTATCGTGATTTCAGACTTAGACGTATGCCCGGAATTGATTTTGGAAGTCCATAGATTGATTTGTGTTGTTTTGCCAAAATTTGGCGATTTAAAGTTGAAAAGTTTGATCGTAGATTGACTTTTAGCTATTGAGTTCGAAATTTGATTTTGGAACTTGGAATACATCCGTTATGCTATTTAGAACTTGTCTGCAAAATTTGATACCATTTGAAGTTGATTTGATAGGATTCGGACTTTTTGTTGTAATTCTAGAGATTCTTGAACTTTACTTTGAAATTCATGCGTTTTAGTGGTCGATTCGTAATTCTAGATGTTATTTTTGTATTTTGATGGCGCGAGTGAGTTCGTATGATGTTTTTAGACTTGTGTGGGTGTTTGGTTTAGAGCTCCGAGGGCTCGGATGAGTTTCGGACATGTATCGGAATAGTTTTGAACTGAGAAATGCAGAATCTGGTGTCTGATGTCTTTGGTGTCGCAATTGTGAACACCAGGGTCTTCATTTGCGACCTTAGCAGGGAAACCACAGGTATCGCAATTGCGTGGTCGCATTTGCGAAGAAGTCTTGGGCTGGGCTAGGTTCGCATTTGCGATAGTTTTGTTGCTTTTGCGAGGGGAACAGGGTTCGCAATTACGAACTCATCTTCGCATTTGCGAGAATTCCCCAACTCTGCCAGTGTTGCAATTGCGAGACTTTGTCCACAATTGCGAACCCATATCGCAATTGCGATAACTGCAGCTGAACATAAGGGCTGGAAGTCGGCATTTCTTCACTCATTCTCTCATTTTAGAACCCTAGACTTGGTATGAGGGGATTTGGTGAGGGGATTTTCATCTACAAACTTTGGATAAGTGATTCTAATCATATTTCATCAATATATCTTAGATTTTAACATCAAAATCATGTGAATCAAAGTGAAAATTTGTGGAACTTTGTCAAGTTTTTGAAAAATAAGAATGTGAGTTTTGAGAGTTGATATGGACTCGGATTTTGAAACTAATCATATATATGAACTCATGGGGTCATGGGTAGTCGAAATCTACCATTGGACCCGAATTTCGACCGGGCAAGCCCCAGATTGACTTTTGTTGACTTTTTGAAAAAAATGTAAAGATCTTAACTCTATCTATTGTAAATAATTTTTCTTGCATTGTTTGATAATATCGAGAGTTGAATTGGCCTGGTTGAGGTAAGTTTCTTAGGATTGGCATTGATTGATTCATTTGTGCTATGTGAAAGCCGTGTACTCAAGGTGACGAGTGGGTACATGGGTTGTACGTGGAAATTGACCGGTTTAGGCTACTTAGACTCTTTCCATGCTTTAATTGAATTGCCATATCATGTTCTAAATTCTCATAGTCAATCTATTCTTACTTATATTAGTTTATCCTTACATGCCTTAAATGACTTGTTTAACACTTGTTCTACATCCTAGTTTCCCCTTTTATTATTACATGCTATTTCTTTCATTGTTGATTATCATTACTTGAAGTCACTGTACGTGTTATCTCTTTCATTGTTGATTATCGTTATTGAAGTCATTGTTACAAGTTACATCTTTCGTTGCTATTATTCTTATTTGAGATCATGTTATCCCTTCCATTGTGAGTTATTTGTATTTAGTTCGTGGTTATACATTATGTTTCTCATTGTTGTGTTATTGGTGTTGAAGTTGTGAAAACCGTATCACTTTGAGGCAAAGTTGATAATTGTTGAGATATATTTCTTATTGAGAATTTTACATTCATTATTATTGTTGATATTCTTGTACACGTTGTGGTGGTGCCATGGGCTATTGTTGTGAAAAAATTGATATTGTTGATTGTCAGCAAGTTGTGATATATGGGCACTTGTGGTGCGAGTTGTTATTGTGATGTGATATTGACGCCCATGCGGTGGTATAAGGCTTGGGTTAATGTGTATGCAGCAGTATAAAGCAAGACTTATGTGCGTGTTGCTTGTAGCGGAACTACGTGAAGCCACGCAGCATCATAAGGTGGGTTGAAGTGTGTGTAGCTACTTCGGGAAGACTGTTATCAAAAACCTATTTCAAATGTAAGGCTCACGCGGCGGTATAAGGAAAGATTATGATTGAAATTGATAAATGTGAATACGAGGCGGTACCTCGGTTGTGATTCTTGATATATACGAGGCGGTACCTCAGTTATGACTCTTATTGTACACGAGGCGGTACATCGTTTTGATTCTTGTTATTTATCTCATGTTGCAAAGAGTTTTGGTGGAAACATTTCTTGTTGTTTGTTCTTCCTTGTTCTATCAGTTGTTATCCATATATGATCATTGTGGTTCTCTTTAGTTGCTTCCTTTATGTTATTTCCATGCTTAAAATTCCAGTATTAGTTCATGCTATTAACTTGTTTCGTATCAGTTATTTATCAGCCTTCCATTATTATTCATTTTTATGTTTTCATACTGTTTATTTATATCCTAGTAGGTGTCTTGACCTAGCATCATCACTACTCTACCGAGGTTAGGCTTGATAGTTATTGGGTACCGTTGTGGTGTACTCATACTACGCTTCTGCACATCTTTTTGTGCAAATCCAGGTACGTCTACTCGTGCCGGCCGTTAGTGGTCGTCTATTAGCTACTTTACGGAGACTTCAAGTTATGCTTGCTCGGTGTCCGCAGACCTCGGAGTCACCTTACTTTACTTTTACTACTGTTGTATTTTTCGTTCAGACAGTGATGTAGTAGACATTTTAGCTTACTCTATAGGGCTGATGACTCAGCTCCACGGGTCTTGGGGAGCGTATTGTTGAGGTTCTATTTTCTGAAGATTATATCAGTTTATCAGACTTGCTTTAGTACATTCGTTAATTATTTCTGTCAAGTTGTGATTGAATTTTAGGATTACTTAGTTGTAGAGATTAGGTTCCATCACGACATCCTACAGAGGAAAATTGAGATCGTGACAATATGGCTTACTAAAAAAAGGTACACTTGGAGCTCTCTTTAGATTTTTCGTAACTTGTTAATCTAACGACCCGGGTGGTCATTTTGAGAATTAGCGTCCCGTTCGGCGGCTTAAGGTGTCGATCAGCTTCGTATTATATATTATGACTAGCGTGTGTGGCCGTGTTCGGATTTCGGATGATTCAGGATCAATTTGGAAGAAGGATTCTTGTTTTAGAAGCTTAAATGGTAAGAGTTTACCGGAGTTTGACTTTTATGTAGACGACTCCGAAATAGAATTTTGATGATTCCAATAGTTTCGTATAGAGATTTTGGACTTAGGCGTGTGTCTGGATTTGGATTTGGAGGGCCGTAGGATAATTTGAATCATTTTGGCGAAAATTAAAAAGTTGAAGTTTTGGAAGGTTAAGAGGTTTGACGGGGAGTTGACTTTGTTGATATGGGTCTAGGATTGCGATTCCGAGAGTTGGATTAGCTTCATTTTGTCATTGAGACTTCATGCAAAATTTGACGTCATTCCGGGTTGATTTGATATGTTTCGGCGCAAGTTGTAGAAGTTGAAAGTTCATAAGTTCATTAAGTTCGATTTGAGGTGCGATTCGTAGTTTTAATATTGTTTGATATGATTTGAGGCCTCGAACAGGTTCGCATTATGTTTTGAAACTTATTGGTATATTCGGACGGGGTCTCGAGGGGCTCAGGTGAGTTTTGGATAGGTTTGGGTTGTGTTGCGCTCGTTTTTTATGTTTCGACGTTGTTTCTTCAAGCATAAATGGTACCATATTAAGAAAATGAGCTCAAATTTCTGTTTTGATTGAAGAATTAGATCTGTATCATAATTACAGGTCCATAGCAAAAAGAATTATCGAATTTGGACATCGTATGAGGGAGTTATGCTCATTTTAGTGTCGGAGAAGAGAGTTGGTGCTGGTGCTACGCAGATACGAAGTTGGGTCCGCATCTGTGACCCCGCGGGTGAAAAGAATGGTCAATGTGGAAATTAAAGCTGGCAGTCCGCAGGTGCAGAGTTTTGGACGCAGAAGCGAAATTTCCTGTGTATTAAAAAAATGAGACTGTGTTTATTTGGTATTTTGAGCATATCTTGAGTTCTAGATCTCCGATTGAGGGGATTTTTACGGAGTTCTTCTCGTCTTTTCATGGGGGTCTATCTAACAATAGTTTTTGTATATTTTAATATTATTACAAAAGTTCATTTTTGAATTAATCCATATTTTGATTAGAGAATTGGGGATTTTTATCAAAAACTTTTCTAAAAAGAATAATTCGGTTCTGAACATCGATTCCGAGTCGGAATTGGATGAAATTAGTATGGTTGGACTTGAAATTGATTGGGTGTTCGGATTTTATGAATTTTGTCGCGTTCCGAGGTGCGGGTCCGGGGTTGACTTTTGGGTTGACCTTTTAGTTTTTGTTAAGATTGAAGCTTTATTATCCGGAATCATTTCCTATGAGTTTTATTTATGATTTGAAGTTATTTTGGCTAGATTTGAGCCGCCCAGAGGTTATTTCACTCGAGAAGTCATTTTGGAGTAACGGTCTAGCTTCTTTGAGGTAAGTATCTTGCCTAACTTTATTCGGGGGAAACTACCCCTTAGGATTTGAGTCATTTATGCTAATTGTGTCATGTGAAGGCCGTGTACGCGAGGTGAAGAGTACGTACTCGGATTTATATGTGGAAATTTGATCACTTAGGACTCTTAGGTTCTTATGTTCATTATATGTAAAGTTGTTTTAGCATGCTAAATCCCCCATTTACTAAATTTACCCTTACGTGTCTTATTTGGAATTAATTGATTCATGTTTTACCCTTGTTGCCAATTATACGCTTGTGTGCCTTAATTGAAGATGTTGCCTCTGTTATTGCCATGCTATCTTTTTCGTAATTGCTTATCCTTAATTGAAGTTATTATTATCCTTTCCGTAATTTCTTATCCTTAATTGAAGTTATTATTATTCTTTCCCTAATTACTTATCCTTAATTGAGTTATTCTTGTTGAAACCAGTATTCTCTGTTGTCTCTTTCATTGTGAGCTCGTTCGTCCGTTTCTTTGTGCTTTTGAAGTTCTTGAGTTGATTTACTTGTCGTTGTGAGCATGTGATTTTTGTCATACCCGAAATACTCCTATAAAATCAATAAAATAGTTTTTAGTTAGTCATTAGCCATTTTAGGAATTTTATTAGATTTTTAATTACTTATATTTTCTTGTTTGTTTAATTTTTAAGTAATTAACTCATGAAAATACCCAAAAGATATCATGCATTGCATTTAGGATTTATTTTACATTTTTTAGGATTGAATTAGTAGTTGTTGGTTTTATAAAATTGAAAAATCATAAAAATAGTTCATTTTACACTTTTCTTAATGTTTAATCTTTAATTCTTAGAATCAGGCATTATTATAATTTTTTTGAGTAGTTATTTAGCTTAATTTCACATTTAGGTAATTTAGGATTTTTAAAATTATTAAGTTCTTTGGTTCTAAAAAATATAAAGAGAAAATTAAAAACAAAAGAAGATAAAATAAAGAGAAGAGAAATCGGACTGGCTAACATAAAAAGAAAAATTTGAACCAGGCCCAATCAAAACAAACCAGACCAGCCCAAAAACCCTTTCCCCCCTCTGAAGACCAAACGACCCCGTTTCAGTTAGTTGGCTCATCTGAGCTGTTGATCTCAACAGATCCAACGGCTCAGAACTAATCCCCCTTTTCCCTTTATATATGTCCGAAAACCCTACCCCTACCCCCATTCTATCGTCTTCCAAACGACCCCCTATTCTCTAAACTAAACCCTAGCCGCCCCCTAAGCCAAGAGCCGCCATGGCTGTTTCTCACCCAAATCACCTCCAAAATCGACCAAAATCACACCCTAGAACCGTCCTCACTCCCTCATTCCGAACCTATACCCCATTTCAACCAAAAATCCCTAAAAGTCTTCCAAGTTTAAATCGAAAACCAAGAAACCCTAAAGTCCGAAATCTTTAACTCGAAGCTTTTGGAGCCGATTTGAGTTTAAAATGGACTTTAGCCGTGTGTTCTTAATAAGAAAACACGGTTAAAGTCAATTTTAACTTAAAAATTTATATTTTAAGATGCTTAATCCTAGGTATCTTCTTTTCCCTTCATTTTTCAGTTTCTCTTCCGTTTAATTACTAGTTTGTAGTGCCGTTCATCTTCTACCCCTTTCTGTCGTTTTCTGTTTTTGATTTTGTCTTTAGAGTCAAAATTTGTTACTTTGTCTTACTGTTATTGTTCTTCGCTTGGTTTGAGTCATTGGCCGTGGATGAAACTTGTGGGTTTCCTGAAAATGAAGCCCAAAAGGGACTGGGTCAGGAATGGTTGGGCTATTGTCTGGGCCGGGTCAACTTGACCCGTAAAATGGTTAAAACCCGAAAAGGGGTTGGGTAAAAATCAGTAGAAGATTCTAGGAGGCCCTTAACAGCAATTTAAAAGTAAATAGAGAAACATTAGGGGTGAAAAAGGGACAACTAAAAAAGTGATAACAGAAATCTGTTAGACAGATTCTGTTATCACATGCACACAAAACAGATGAGGGAGGAGGATATCGTGAGGGAGATTCTGCATAACAGAAAAATCTAAAAACTATTCTTCTGACTTTTGCATATAAAAAGGAGTCAGACTTTTCATTCAATCAGATTTTGGAGGATTTTTTTTTTGAAAAAACACACAAAAATTCACTCTCATTCATACCAAAAGGTTATTGTTTTCACTGTTGAGCGCTTGATCAGCTTCGATTGCTATTTTCTCTTTATTTTGTTGCTCTCCAAGATCACTGCTGAGATTGAGAAGTTGGTTGCTGCTGATTCACTGGGCTGCACTGCTAGGCTCCCTTCAATATTGACACCAGTGTACTAGGTCACCTGCCAGTATCTTTTAGTTTTAAACAGGCAAGTTCCAATGCCCCTGTATGCATGCTTTCTTTTAATGAAATAGTGTTCTATGTGTAAAAAGATTCGATGTTGTTAAAACCTTCTGCTAATAAACCTATATGAATCAACTGCTTGCATTACAGGATATATTATGTAGAAATGGATCAAAACTCGACTATGAAATCATGTGCCCTTCTTTGTTGAGTTCAATATTTTTACATAAATCTGGTTCTGTTGTGGTTGGACTAAACTTGGAATCCTGTATAAATGCATATGGGTTACTCTGTTTTTCTTTTGTTTAAGTAATTTTCACAGTGATTGCTAAATCCTCACGTCCGAGTCTTGAATATAAGTATTAAGATGAGTGATCACTTCTAATAATTGTTTATGACCATACGGGAATATTGAGGCCATCTGTTAAAATTTGAATAATTTTTTTTTTGATAAACCTTAAATCATGGCTGTTTCTGGAATTAGTGTAAAAACTAAAATCTGGAATTAGTGTTAAACCTTAAATCATGGCTGTTTTCTGAAATTAGTGTAAAAGCTCAAAATCTGAAACTAGTGATAAACTTTAAACCATGGTCGTTTCTGAAATTGGTATAAAAACTCAAAATCTAGATTTAGTGATAAACTTCAAATCATGGCTGTTTTTCTAGAAATAGTGCTAAAATTAAAAGTGTGGCTATTTTCTGGAATTAGTGTAAAAATTTAGAATATAGTTGTTTTATGGAGTTAATGGCTATGTTTGTAATTGGGCTTATGTTGATTGGCCTATTTTGGGTCTGACATTGAGACAAACTAGAAACCAACTAAACCCACTGTTGTTGGCTTTGACAATTTATATTCAAAATCCTTTTAGTTAATAGAGGCAAGCCATGTAATTAATAACGATCACCGATGGCCCTCTTAATAGCTAAAAACAAAATAAGAATAATAAAGCCTTAAACGCTTCAAAATTTCGTAGCTTGCTTTTAGGCGTGATTAACAACGTTGTAACAATGGGTACGATTCCCGTGACATAGTAACAATGCCAATTTCGAGGGTGCCTTTTAGGTGACTCGATTTCAATAAAACTCAAATAATAAAACTGTCAAATAATTTGAGGCATGCCACGCCAAATGAAATTTCAAAATACATGGCCCTCATTAATCAATACTAAAATTCTTAGAAAATCGAGGTGCGCTATTCAGTAAATTTCATGGCCCTCGAAAAGCTAAAAACGCGTAGTTGCTTCAGGCGCGTTATTTTAACAACTCAATTTCCTAAACTCGGGTGCGCATTTATGTGACCTAAATCCAAATCTCAATGTTTAATTAAAATGTGTTACGGATTACGTGTGCATTTATGTGACGTGGTTCGTGACATATTTTAACTAACGTTGCAATTCTCTAATAATTATATGAAAGCGGTTAAAGGCAAAATATACCATAGGTTGGAAACATGTATTAAAATCAGATAATAAGCCGATCATAATAGTTAAGCGACCGTGCTAGAACCACGGAATCCGAGGGTGCCTAACACCTTCCCTTGGGTTAACAGATTTCCTTACTTAGAATTTCTGGTTCGCAGACTTCATAAGGAAAGTCAAAAATTTTCTTCGATTTGGGATAAAAATCGGTGACTTGGGATACGAATTAAATACTCCAAGTGGCGACTCTGAAAATTAAATAAATAATCTCATTTCGAATAATGTCACTTTAATAGGAAAAACTCTTTTATATACTCCTCGGGTGTATACGAAAAAGAGGTGTGACAGTCGTATTCTCGTGTTATTGTTGTTGTTGCTATTGTACCTAGCATTGTTGAGCCGAGGGCTATGCTTGGTTATGGTATTCAAACTGTTTTAGAAAATTTTGTGGCATATGGGCACATGTTGTGAAAGTCATTTTATTATGTTCTTATGTTTTGGCACACGTGGTGGCACACGTGGTATTGTCGGGGTGTTCGCACGTGAGTTATTGTGCTATTGTTATTATTGATATTTGCACACGCGGCATGACAAGTTGGGCTATATATGTGGGTTTGCGCATGTGGCGAGACAAGGTGAAAATATTATCATGCGCGTGCGGCGAGACAAGGCGGGCATTTACTTTATTATTGCGCACGTGGCGAGACAAGGTGGGCTATGTTGGGGAATGATTTGTGATGACTTTTCATGGCCTGGGGGCATTGTTATTGTTATTATTTGTGTAATGGTGTGCCTATCCTATGTGAGTTATACCGTGTACATTTCGTGGTGATCGTTTCTTATGTGACATTCATTATCTCTGCTCTTACTTGTTGACTTGAATTGTGGTAGAATACTTGCACAAGCATACACGTAAATAAATTACCCATATCGGTTGAGAAGATGAATCCTGATGTTATTGACCATTTACATGTACTCCCGTGTACTTGCCTTTTGTGTGAGAGTTATCCTATTGGCACGTGAGTTGTCCGTGCAGTGATGAGTCATTGTTATTGTTGGCACGTGAGTGGTCCGTACGGATATTAGGTATTGTCACTCTCTTGGCACTTGAGTCGTCTGTGCCGTTATGAATTTGTAATGTGGGCACAAGAAGCCAAAGTGATTAGGCTTCAAGAATTGGGACCTGTGATTTGTGATTATGAGGTTTGGTACCTCGTGGAAATTCCTGAATGGATCTGGTGTAAAAGCAGTTGTTCTTGTTGAGTTATTACTTGTTTTCCTTTATTTGGTTTCATCAGACTTAGACTGCGTTCATCTTACACTACAGCATTACTATCGGTTTGCTTCTTGTTGCTAATTATTGTTTCTAGTGTTTCATTGCGAGTATTATTTTGTCTTCCTTACCATGCTTAGCTTTATAATAACATCGTTTCCCTGTTAGTTCACCTTCATACTTGTTCAGGTTGTTTAGTCCAGTAGGTGTCTTGATAGTCCCTCGTCACTACTCCACCGAGGTTAGTCTTAATACTTACTGGGTACCGCTGTGGTATACTGATGCTACGCTTTCTGCACATTTTTGTACAGATCCAGGTATTTCAGAGTTGGTTGATCAATAGCTAGTTATTAGGGTTTTGCTGTGGAGACTCAAGATATATCTGTCGTCGCGTTCGCAGGCCTCTGAGACACCTTCTGATATTGTACTTGTACTGTTTATTTCTATTCCGAAACAGTTGTATTTAGGAATTTTTTTCTAGCAAACTCAGTAGAGCTTATGACTTGTACTACAGGTTTTGGGATTGTTGACTTGTATGAAAATTTCCATATCGAGATTCGTAGTTGTTGGTTAAATTTTGCTATTAATCAATAAGTGTTAGGCTTACCTAGTCTTAAAGATTAGGTGCCGTCACGACATCCTATGGAAAGAAATTGGGATAGTGATAGTTAGGATCATTTTTCTATTAGTACTTCTTTTTATCATTTTCCTATTACTTTATATACATCTTTTGGTACTATGTGAACACTCCACATGCATGTAAACTACATATATGCCTTAGTGAGGAAGGGACGGGTTTATTCTTTCACAAGAAAGAACAAAAAACAATAAAACCATTGCTCAATTTTCATGTACTAAACATGCCTACTTCAATCAATCCCCTTGTCCACAATTTTGAACTAGACTCACACGTGTTCTTCGTTAAAGTGTATTTTTTCACTTGCTTTTAATGAATCTTTACTATTACTATCATTTTCTATTACGAAGATGTGTGTAGAAAAAATAATATATTAATAAGAAAAGCTTTTTTGAAGTTAAAATAGTGATTAGGTTGAAAAAATAAAGAATTTTTTACTATTCCATTATATATATATATATATAAAACATAGTTCAATTTAATTAAACGATAAAGAAAAAAGATGATAGAGAATTCGTAAAGAAACTTACCTATAACCAATCACTTGCTGGATGTTTTCCAAGATTCTGAAGTCTGTGGGAGTAGCTCTCTCTGTGAATTGATCCTTGTAGAAGGAAATGGCTTCCTCCACAATTTGTTCCTATTCTTCTAGCCAGATGCCAGCATTGTTTTGAATTCTTCTTAACTGTAACCTTTTCCCAAGCTTGACAATAGCTGTGGATATTTTGAGTCCCTCAGAATGCAACTCCCTTATGAATTGGAAGCCAAGACAAAGGGATTTCACTTCATAGGTACCGCTCACGTCACGTGAAGGCTCGCTCAAAACACCTACCAAGCTTTTATTAGAAAGAAAGGAAGAGAATAAAGAGGAGTGCTCCACTCCGAAAGAGAAGGAACGGAAAGAGCAGGCGGCATCTCTCGTCGTCTTCACGGAATTTATTCATCTGAATGAGCGAAAAAAGAGAGCCGAACTCTCTTTGTTTCGGGATCGGAAAGGTCGGCCGATTAGGATCAAAGATGATTGTCTAGTGGCGACGAGCCCACTAGGAAGACCCGCCTTTCAGGAAAAAAAAAGATAGAACGAAGGATGAATTTCTCTCAAAATTTCTCAATTTGGCTGGAGAGGCCAGACAAGCATTGCGGTTAGACAGAGCATTCCTTCTATCTCTCAATGCTTTGGCGACCCCAAAACTAGAATTAGCTGCAGACTTCTTGATCACAGCCAGGGTCAGCTCTAGGCTAGCAAGTAGCGAACCTGAGACCAAACTACTATGCAAGAAAGCCTAGTTTAAGAAGGACGGAAGGTAGAGCCTGGAGCATTTTCTTATTATGTATTTCTTTTTGGCTAATTCTTTTCTTTTTCCGGCTAGCTTTAGCCCTAGTAGAGGTCCGAGTAGACTAGACTATAAGTGCCACTTATTATAATACTTTGTTTAACTGTATTGTAATATAAATCATTTGATAATCCTAAAAAAAAAAAAAATGAATGAAAGAAATCCAAAAATATTTACATCCACAATCTATTTCTTAAACCAGACCAAGATTAATTTAGGTACACACATATTTCGTCCCTTTTTTCTAGTTTTATCATAATGATTTTAAGAGAAGAGAAGGAAAAATATAATCACAATTCTAACTATCCCCTCTATCTCATCACATCCCCACCTCTACCTCTATTACACAGACTATAAATTGTATTCCTTAAAATTCAAATTAACTATTGTAATTATTAATCAAACATTATATTAAAAAAATCAAAATTGAATACACAATTGCTTTTTTTAATTGTAATACAATCTGCCCTCTCATTTTAAATCTTCGCCAGGATCTTTTAAGACTTCATAGATAGTAACAAAAGGGACAAACTTTCAGATCGATGAATCTGAAAAATCAAAATGCAGATATATTCCTTAAAATAACAAAGAATATCAATAGATTAGTTAAATACTAACTTAAAATCAAAAACAAAAGATTGGAAGGTATATTTTTAAAATCCGATAGGTCGCCATTAGAAGTGGCGACCTATGTGCCTTTTTTTTTTTTTTTGAACAAGCACTTTGATATTTTAAATTAAACAAATTGCCAAAACTTGGGAATAAACACACTAAATTTGATGTTGTCTAAGGTTATCTAATATTTATTTTAACTGTCTAATTTAGTACATCTCTCAATAGCATCTTCGTTTGTTTGAATATTTTTTTTGACCGTTATAGCGGTTTGATGTTTGAACCTATAATAGTATTTGGCATTTAAATATTATTTGGCCGTTAGAAATAAATTTATCCAAATAAATTTATAATCTCAAAGATATGCATATTTTTCTAATTAAAAATTAAAGAAAGTTAATACATCATCATAAAATTTTTCATGTGGCACCCAGTTTTGCGCCACCCAGTAAATACTCAATTTATCGATAATTTCATATACATACGCTTTTCTCTTCTTCTTTGTACTTAGAGTTTCTTCTTGTTCTTCTTAGTTTCAAATGGGTTTATTAAATTTGTTGTTGTTTTGACAATTTGATGACTGAGATTTGTTCTTTATCATATTTAAAGTTATGTTTCGAATTTGAGCTCATGTAAAGTGGATTTGGATAATAAATCGTGTATTGAATTGTAAAAATTCCAAAAATAACTTTATGTTTCAGAACTTAGGTTCGAAATCTAAAATTACATTCAATAGATTGAATTGCTTGAGATTTGAATTTCTGAAGTTGCATTGAAAAAATTGAACTACTTCATATTCCAATTTCTAGAGTTACATATTCGAATTTCTAAAGTTACATTTGAAAGATAGAATAACGTCATATTTGATTTCTAAAGTTGCATTAAAGAGATTGAACAATTTCGGATCCGAATTGGTACACTTTGCAAAATTTTATACAATGCGGGTATAACTTCAACGGCGCCCCCAAAAGTATATATATGAAAATGGCGATTTTCAGGTTAAAATTGATGAACAGCTTTTTTTCTAACAAATATAAAACATTATATAATATAGCAATTATTAGGAGAAATAAGTATTTGGAAAAACTCAAAGTAGTTCCTCTTGCACTAGGATTCATTAGACTTGTCTATTTTTGTGAGGTATATATCAAGGGGGTGCTCCGTGCTAGCAGTTTCTCTTTTAAGGACTCGAACTCGAAATTTCTGATTCTAAGAGATAGAAGAATCTCATCCCTCCTACCAGAAGCTGGTCAGTAAAAAAAGTAATCTATCTCTAGAGCATTTGAAAGATTTTACTAATTGCAAAGCAATGAGAAAAAACTACAAAGAAAAAAACAAAGAAAAAAAGGAGTAAAATATGACATTTGAAAATATAAACTTGAGGTGTAACATAAAAGGCCAGTACAATTTGATGGTCAGTCCAAAAAAATCTAGTACAACAAACTTTGTGCTAAAACAACAATCTCTGCTTTCATGTTCTAACTGTCAAGAGTCTATTTAGCCTCATTCTACCTTCTTGCTTTCTTTAGCATCGGCTGCTTCAGCGCCTTTCGTCTTTCCCTCGTCGAACTCCAACAACTGCTCAACAGAAAACCAAGAATACAAACTCAGCATCAAAACGAAAATGGAGTTAACGAAATTATTTCGTTAACTCCATATCTGTATAAACTAGAAAAGGCAATGAAGGTTTGGGTTTGTACTCTCTCTATCAAAGGTTAGGCGATAAAGAAGTTTTTGATCATCCTTTTCCGCTTCCAACTCGAAAAAACAAGAAAACCTATCTTCCCTACATTTCTCTTATTTTCCATAGTCTCCAAACAAACAATGACATGCATGGTTTTTTTTTTGGATGAATAAAAGGTAAACCATAAGATGTATTTTCTCATATCTACTAACTCCTAGATAGTGTGTAGCTAAAATGGTGGTAAACAGCATATAAGGAACATAAACAGCAAAGTTAGCAAATGGATGAAGTTAAAACAGATTGTCAAAAGAAAAAACGTACAGGCTTCACGTCCCCGTTCCATATGCAGTGTACGGCTAAGAATCCAATCACAGCTGGAACAATATATAGCAGAGCAGGCTGGAAGAAACAAAGACCAAGTCAAACATAAGGGCACTGCAATTCTAGCAAGAGAAATAAAGTGTAAAAGCTTTATTTTGATTCACCAACCTGTGCAGCTTGAAACCAGTTCATAACAAATATGGTAAGAGCCAAACCAAATGTGTATCCTAAAAATGCACTCTTAAAGTATTGGGGTCCCTTCCCTCTGGAGACGTCAAAGCGGAGGGCCAATGCAACAAAAATACCTGCATGATTGAAGTGATCAAATGTTACCAAGTGTATCTATTCAAGCAAAAAACAAGTTGAAAAATGAAAACAAAAACAACATCATGGCAAAAGCTAATAATAAGCATGTCTAAGAAACAAAAAAATACATTCAAGTAGCTACTCACAAGAAGTAAGCTTTTTATTTTTAATATGGTAAACCTCATCCCCCACCCACCCCCATCTTTTCCCCTCCAGGGACAGACAGTGGCTTTCTCCACCGTTTCCCTACTGCCTCAAACCCCAAACCACATGGTTTGAGGTGGAGGATCCCTCCGCTAGGCCAAACCTCTCTGTTCTAACCACATAAAGTGAATGGAGTTTTTACGCAAATGGAGGTAATGGAGGTTATACCGGGGATTACTATGTCTCCAAGACCCAACATTGAGAAGGGGCGTTTAGCATCTGCTGTGGGGAACAAAAGCTGCAGAAAAAGCGATGTTATAATCAGGACTCTGTAACTATAAAGGCATGGAATGAAAATTCAAAAGAAATAGCTATATGAGAAAATCAGTATGCACACCTTGATAGGAGCATCAAAAGATTTGGCAACACTGACCATCACTGGGGTAAAAAAGACCCAGAAGATGTCATACACAAAAAGTCCTGCCTGCATTCTCGAAAACCATGTGCATTCAACATCAGCTACAAGTTAATGGATATAAATAGTTGCATAAACAAGCAAAAATGCTAACATAAAATAATACATCAAAAATGTCTAAAAACTCTACAATTAGGGATAATCCATGCAAATGTTATGTATTTTTGTATATAAAATCATTAATAGCTCAACAATAACAATCATTAATAGCTCGTTTCATGAAATTATTTTCCCGCTTGAATAAAGGGATATGTGGTCAGCATCAAATTCAAAAAGACAAGCAACATGTAGTTTAAGGCTAAACACATAAACAGAATACAGCTGTCAGCCATGTATAATTATAGATAGAAATTAGAAAACAAATTTTCTTTCTTACCAATAGTATGGCACCAGTCTTAAATGATCCAAGTGAAAGCATTTCAATACCCTGAAAATCAAAATCGCAATGGGGGAAATCAATATCAATCATTGATGTAGACATGACATAAGAGAGGATCAAATCTTTTCTCCCTTGCAAAAATCTCCATCAACTCAATGTATATATAAATAGAAAATCACAAATAGTAAGCGACTGGGGTTCCGGTTCAATGCAATGTCAGAATATGGGTCCACGTCATGAGTTAGAACCCTATCACTAACAAGGAGCCGCTATATTAGTGGGAGCATGATAGAGGAGGCCTATACTCCCGTAGTTTAATAAATGTAGGCCAACTCCTGGGAGAATTCTAGTTATCAAACAAATTAAAGAGGAAGACATCAAGTGCTATCGTGGATTTAAATGCTAGATATAAAGGTGGGTAGCCTTTGCATCTGGTATTAAAGAGCAACCATGCTTGGTTAAAGGGAACATGTATGGACAGATAAGTGCAACTTTTTATCGATGAAATATGATCTCTTCATTCAAGAGTCTTAGTACTTCCTCTATCCCAATTTATATGATACTCTTTTCACTTTGAAATATCCCAAAGTGTATATTACCATTGTACTAATAATACTATTTTACACAACTTTTCATTTTGAGACATCCTGAAGAATGGAGAATGTAACTTGGATGGATATGCCGACAAACCTGAATGCAAAAGGCAAGGCCCAAAACGTTGTTAGCTAGCCAATGCTTCTGTTTAGCATACCAAACACAGAAGATGGTTCCAGGAATTGCGGCAACAATCTGAGACCTTGTGAACTCAATCTCCAAAGCTGAAAAGAGACGAAACAAAATAACTAATATGAGATCTGTATGCCCAAGGATTCTAAACGATCAATTGGCATTTCAAAAGAGACAAGAAAGGTGGTGCCTACAGCGGAAATATGGGAAGTGCCATGTTATGATATCATCATTCCACTTTTTGGGCAAGAAGCGTCTGATAGCAGGTAACAATGTCGCCCTGCAAAGACACAAAGAAAGAGATGAAATCCAATACACCCACAGAAAAACTACTATTCGAGAACTTGTTATAGAAAATATTAAGCATCGCAGAATGATCCATACGGAGAGAACATACGAAAGTGCAGCAATGCCAAGAACGAAGAAGTAGCATGTCAATACGGCATTAACCAGGTCTTTTGACAGGAACTTAAAAAGCAAGAACAATGACAAGAGCATTGCACTTCCAACCAAGGGGAACCTCATTGCGTGTTCATTAGACATTGTTTCCTGGAAAACAGCATTAGAATATATTTAGGTGACATCAAAATAGATCTAAGAAAAAGGGAAGCTGCAACTTGGAGAACAGAAGATATACCGAAGGTGGAGTAGGCTTGACAGAACGGTAGCATCCCACAAAGACAGTAAGGCAAGCTGTTACTATGACATTTACATTTGGATCCACATTCACCACCAGTGGTGCCAGACTCAAACCTGCAATCCACCAAAAAGCAACAGTTTCAAGGTAATTGCATCAACATAAAATTTAGAAAGTGATGTGAAATTGCCATGACCAAATAATCACACACTGTAATCCCCAAATAGCATATATTATTCGAGAGATAAGCTCCAGCACGAACAAGAAGCATTCAGAAAAGGGGTTTAAAAAAAGAAGAAAAAAGAGGACATCAGAACCAAATATTCCATGATGGTACTTGTAAATTTCCAAGAACGGCATAGCTGCTATTACGTAGTGAAATGTCCTCAAAAAGGCAATATGATGAAACAAACATCCAACATATAAGAAAATGCTAAAAATGATATAAAGAACCCACATGACCATCTCTGTCTACCGATTGAACTGGAACTGTGGAAGTGGAACCTACTGTGACATAAAGGAAAGCGGGTAACAGTAGTAATCTGACCGCCTAAGGCGATTTGAATATTCATTCCAACCGCCATAGAATCTACTCCAACATGCTGGATAGATATATTTAGGGTAACCATCAACCACACCTCAAATTCCAACTACACAATAATTAGCACCTTCCCCTACATTGAGTCCTTCCAATTAACACAACAACAACAACGATAAACCCACGAGTGGGGTCAGGGGAGGATAAGATGTATGTAGTCTTACCCCTTACCCCTACCTTGGAAGGGTAGCCTCCTTCCAATTAACAACAAAGAATTAACATCAAAAGTTTTAGCAGTCTATCTAGCGGAAAAATGATCTGAAGGAGTAACCAACACAAACTAAGGGGCAAAAAGAAGCTAGAAATCAAACAGGATTTACTTTACTTTCTGGACTTCACAAGCACCAATCAGACAAGTATACTATGCAATTCAGCTATCATCAAAAGATATAATGTATGAATCAAAATCAAAAGAAACCATACCTAATAAAGCAACATTTGTGAGACGCTCGAAACTCTTCATTCTCAAAGGCTATTAAAAGTCCACTCCGTTTACGACTCCCCCAACAAGAGGAAGCTATAAGAAAACCAACAACATGAGCAACCAATTGCCAAAGTTTACATCTTTTTCAAGATTCCTATAATCATTTAGAGAAATGTGCAAAAGGGTACAAGTGAATCATACTAATAATTGCTCACATAAACAGAAGTAACAGAACAAAGGTTCATAACACAACAAAAATAAGTGTCACCAAAACAGCAGAAAAGTAATATAATCAAGATTCACATGCTAAAAGAATCAGTTTTTTAAACAACAGGATTTACACAGAATACACAACCCAATTAAATCACAAAAAATTAAATAAAAACAATTATTTCAGGATAGCCCAATTGGCCAAAATGGCTAAATTTTGCTCTTAAATTACAAAACTTTACAACCCTAAAATAAAAATTCAAACATCAGATTCGATCATATTAACATAAACCCATTTACCTAAAGGCTTAAATTTCAACAAAAAGGAACAGTAAAAACCAATCAAGTGAAAATATAGATTCTCTAAATATTTCAAAAGATCAGTTAAAAAACAAATCTTTTATGCAAATATATTCATCTTTTTACCTTACAAGGGGTGGAAAAAATAATTTGCTTCCCTCTCCCTCTCTTTCAGTTGATCTTCAAGCACACAGATCGGGGGAGATTTTTATTATTTGGGAAATTTGTTTTGTGAATTTTTTATTTTCATTGCTAATAAAATAGGGTTTTAGGCTTTTCGGTACAAAAGACACGTCAATATAGAGTGTTCAAACCAATGAGATATTGCCACGTCAACTCCCCGAAATATCTTTATTGAAGTTACTACTTAGCGGAAACACTTCCCATGCCTAATTAAATCATAATTAATGGAAAGAGCCAATAAATAAAAGTAAAAATATATACCATTTAATCGTAGTTTTATTTTTTATTTTTTGGTTTTTCCCACCCGATATCCGGTGCCCACGGAGCCCCATTATATCCGGATTCGCGCCCAATAGGACACCATTCAAGGGGTAATGCTTACTATCAAGAATTTTTTCATACCCACAATTCGAACCCGAAACCTCTTGCTAAAGAAGGAAGAGCCCCATCTAGTACACCACATCCTTTGGTGATCATTTAATCGTAGTTAAGTGTTTAAAAGTATATACATAAATTATATGGCTTGCATTTATAGTTTGGTATAAATATTTGGTGTAAATAAGTTCTTACGGCAGCGGACCCGTACTAAATAAGATTAAAATGTGAAAGGTCATATCTGTAAAAAAAAAAAATTACGTTGTGGGATGAATTCGATTATTTTAAACAAATGATGTTCGAACTTTAAAAATTAAAAATAATACTAGGAATCGCTTTTATATCATGCGAATTTAAATTAATTGGATCAGTATGTTTCAAATATTCGGATGGTTAAAAAGAAATAATTTTTCTCTTCTAACATTGTTCTTGACATGATCCAAAGATTATTTATTGTTTGAGCTTGTTCAAATAAAAAAAATTTAATCATCTCTGACACTTATTTGTACTAGATAGTGACGACTCTGAAACTTTTATCTTTGATTAACTTTGTTAATTTGATATGATTTTACAGATAATAAATATTAATGCATGAAAATGACCATCAAATGGGATATAGATGACATTGTATACTAATGGTTGGATACAATTTACATGCATATTAGAGGATATTGCAGAAGGTGATGAAAATTAAAAAGTTAATAAGACTGTTACTTTGTTGTTGCAATAAGAGTCGTTAATCCCTGTATAAAAATTTAATCCGTCCAATATAATATTTGGTTGCTCAATTCAATTTATGCATACCTAATACATGGATTACTTATACCTCATAGGAGGGCTTAGCTAATACCAAGGAAATCAAGGGATTACTAATCCCTGCATTAACTATATCTGGATAAGACCCTAAAATTACTAAACCGCCCCTCAAATCCTTTTCCTAAATTTCTTTATATACAGAAAGAAGAATATTCAACGGTATAATTGTAAAGAAGATTTTGTATAGTTTTAAACCAAACACAAGCTTAGATTATATATTGCATAGTTAATTTTTAATGCACTACAATCATTGCATTACTAATACCTACGTTACTAATCCCTGCATTACTTGTGTTCGTACCAAACTACCCCTCTACCTCAAGAATATGTATCAATTTACTATTTAGTCATATTTTGAATGAAGGATAGTTCAGACTAGACTGCACCCAAAATTTTCTTCTTCTTAATTAGGCTTAACAGCCAGATCAGTATTACTATCGGGCTGAGATAGAGGCTTCTGCAAGGAGAAAACCAACAATGGAGAGAGAGAAAATGAAAATTGATGTTGAAGATGAAGAGGTTGTTCTGCAACCAACTACCATTGATCTGTTGATAATTGATCTGCAACCAACTACACCATTGTTCTGCAACCAACTACATAATGAAAATTGATGTAGAAAATTGATGTTGAAGATGAAGACTTGTATTCATCTGCAACCAACCATCGATTGAAAAAATGAAGTAGATGCAAGGTCAACAAAGAAAACTACTACTATCACACTACCATTGATCTGGAAGCACAGTGGCCGGATCCAGGATTTTAAAGTCGTGGGTGCTCGCTCTCTAGTCATATAAAAAAATTGATTCATGCAATAATAGATCCCTAACCACTTCATATTTATGCATTCTATTCTCACCTCTTAACCAAAGCATCCAAAAGACTTTTTGTTTAATGAGTGCTTGCTAGTTTTTTATACCAGTATTCACTGTATTTTTTTATATAATTATATAGAATTTGCGTCGAAGTTAATGGGTGCTTCAGCACCCGGCACGGACAACGTAGATCTGCCCCGTGGAAGCCTCTCCCTATGATATCATATCCAACCTATATATTAGAGTAGCCGCTTTTGCCGTAATTTTGCACTCACAAGGACTAGTTTCTTGACTCTATGTTTGAATTTAGAACTACTGTTTTGTTTCATTTTTCACTGATCTTGAGGTCATACCAATTTCACACAAATTAGCCATAGCATGCCAATAAAACAAATCAATTATAAAGCTGGAAAAAGCAACCATGCATATCAAAAAAGAGCGATTAAAAGATCAAAGCCAAATGAAATTTGCATAGAAGTTTAAGACCACCAGATGCACATAAAACCAAAAACTTACAAGAACAGAGAAGAAGCTTCGCTGTGCAAATTCAAAATAAAAAGATAGATTATAAACTAATTTTGAAAAATGCAATTACTTAACAACCTCAGCTGATACCACGATTTCTCTTGTCAAAAAATTTCTAATTCCACATATCGAAAATGCAAAATTTAAGGGTATGATGGATTTCTGCATGTAGACAAACAACATGCAAAACAACTTTGATTAATAACATTTTTATGGCAACACCTAAAATACAAATACATTTTACATGCTTCAAAAATATTGCAGTTTTTTTACTTTAGTCTTTTCATAAACAACTTTGCTTAGGCGCTCTGGTGGAATCTTCACGGACAGAAAAAGATTGCAGTCAGTTTGATAATGATCGAGTGACATTGCTTCTTCGGCCCGAACCGAGGAATTTCCAGTTCAAAAGGGTACTAAACAATATGACTTTTATGCATTCATTCCAAAATATCCCTTGGGCTGTTGTACAAAGAAAAACACACAAAATATTCAAAAAAGGTTTGATCAATGTCAAAAGTAGATCAACTAACCAGAGCAAGAGAAGTCAGCATAACCAAAATCTTTTTCAATCTCAGGATGTCAATATGTATGCCTCACCATTTATACATTCTTTGCTCTTCATCAAAGTGATTTTACTTGTTACAATAGAAAAGATAGTATCTTTATTTATTTATTTATCCAAGTCTATCACATTTTCACCAAAGTACATATGGGAGATAGTCAATTTTATGAACTTCTAACAACATCCATATTTGGATGGCACAAAACAGACAAATGCTAAATCATAATAGTTGCAAAATATACTTATTTGCTATATCTATATCAGTTATTTTCATTCGACTTAGCAAATGATGAGTTATCAAGCTAGTACATAGACCAATTGGCACACAGCTAATTAAAAGATTATGGGAATATTTTTCTTGACCCCCTTGTGTACACAACCTCACGTGTATATATATACATTGAAATCTTGGCTAGAGATTGAGATAGAGATTACAGTAGAGTAATTATACAAGAATACTAACTGATAGCTATGCTAGCTTAACTATTATCTGTAAAACTCTTGGAAGAGTTCTTGATTGCGTGGGACACTATATTTAACACTAATGTATCCCTACTTTCATAAGGAATATTATTAGAGATTAGCCTCTTTATTTAAAGCCATTAAGATAACACTAATGTCTAGGGGAAACAACATTCAAGGCGGATGAAGCAACCAATCCATGGACTTCTTGTGCTTTCTTGAATTCTCGTTTGGAGAGGATTAATTAAACTTTGTTTAACTTATTCTCCGCACCAGAAAAGCACTTATTACTTGGTAGAAGAATGAAATATATAAAACAGATATAAATAATGACAATGCATTTGAAAGATCTACCCAAAATCTCCAAAATAAGAAGTAAACCAAGAGTTATCTATCGAAATTTCATCACCAGTAAATGAGTAACATAAAGAAAGGAATAATAAAGAGAAAGAAGGAAAAATCAGCACAAATCACAGGTACAACAGCGCCAAAACCAAAGAGCAAATGGAGAAACCTAGAAATCAAATAAATCCTAATGGCCAGAAAGAGAAAGAAACTTAGGAGAAAAGCTGAAACAGAGCGATAATCGATAGCGGCGAACCACTCAATAGTAATATATCATACAGAATAAATATATCTGTTGGAGGTACTGATTATGAATGTTTGCAATCAGTCACCAGGTTTTTTTGGAGGGAAATTCGAAAAAATCCGGGAAGAAGAAAAACGGACCGGGTCGGTCACAAATTGCAGGTTGCGCGGGTCAGAGCCGATCCGCGTTGGATGGTAAAGTTTGTCCAAAAAGATAACCAATCAATCGATCTTTGACGAAGTCGAGCAAGCGACGACGGCGCGATGGGTACTTGACCTCCGACCCTTTTAGCAACTAGAGAAGGTGTAATGTAATATATACAACTCTAACCTTTTACATTTCCTTCATTTTTTCATCTCATCATTTCTCATTCACCAATATCAAAATCCAACAAATTTTAGAGAGGGATTTACCCGATTTTGAATTGCTCTTCGCGGTGCTATGCTTTGGTTATGGGGGATCATCTCTCTACAGCTCTTCTTCGTTTTATATAAGAACAAGAGGGTCGAAACCGTAGCTTTTCTATTATATAGAAAAGTCAAAACCGAGACTTTCAATTAATGACGAAAATATTAGAATTGTTTTACCACAATCTTGGTGATTATTTGTTAATATTTCTTGTATTTTCAATGTCATGTGAAAACTCTACATAGACATGCTAAATATATTCCCCTTTTTCAATATATTTTATTAATTTCTTTTTACCTTTCTCTTTATTTAAAATTCAGAAAAATTTGAAGTCAAAATCAAAATGGTAATGAGTACGTGTAGATCAATATTTTTCCCAACATTATTAACATTCGCGATGGTTTTGTACATTATCCAAGTCAAACCAAGCCAACTCTAATATCCACTTAATATCATCATGCATAACAAAACTAAATTGATGTTTTGTTTCTTAATGTTATTTTGTTGCTTGAATTATTTTATTATATTTTTAGGAAATCCATAATCTTTATAGATTTAGGAAAATTCATTGTTCTAATAGATTTGGGAAAGGAAAAGTTATTGTCCTTGTCAAATTGGGATACCTTTCTCTTATAGGTTTGGGATCATTTGAGATCTATATAGGGGTTGTAGTTGGAAATTCTATAGATTGTACTATGTTTTCTTCTCATTCATAGTGGAAAACTCTCTCTGCTTCTGCTCCAAGGATTAGGCTTAGCCGAACCTAGTTAAAGCCTTGTGTTGATTTTTCTTCTCTATTTGCTTTGTGTGTAATTGTGTGCTAGTTAACCCACGATCTTCCGCAACAATTTGTATCAGAGCAAGATTTCGGTTTCTGCATACAATCTAGGTTTAAGATATCTTCATCATCTTCAACAAAGTACAAAGTAGAGAAATTTGACGGGGGTTCTAGTTTCAGTCTACGGGAGATTAGGATAAAATCATCCCTAGTGTTACAAGGGTTATGGAAGGCAATTGATGAGGATTTTTCCTGGAGAGAAGAAAGAGACAGAGAAGGCAGACTTGAAGGAGAGGGCTTTGAGTGCGATTTTCATGAGCGTTACAAATAGCGTTCTTTGGAAAATTGCTGAAGAAACTTCTACAGCAATGGCATGGAAGAAGCTGGAAGATCCGTATTCTAAGAAATTGCTGACAAACCGCTTCTACCTGAAAAAGAAGTTATACAATCTCCGTATGAACGAAGGTACACCTGTTAAAACTCACATTGATGAATTTAATTCAATTATAATGGACCTGAAGAATGTGGATATCAAAATTAAGAGTGAGGATCATGCCTTGATTGTGCTATGTTCTTTACCATCGTCTTACGATATTTATGCCGATACTTTGCTATATGAGAAGATGTTAATGATGCACTAAAACCTAAAGAGTTGAAAAAGAGCTTTCCAGGCAACAGAATTGAGGGTGAGGTTCTTGTGAGCAGAGGAACAACACAACAAATGGACTTTAATAGAAAAAGTCAACCGCCAGATCGAAGTCCAGAGCAAGAAAGCATAACTGTTATGAGTGTGGGGAGCAAGGTCACTACAAGAGACATTGTCCTGAGTTGAAAGAGAAAAGAGGAAAGTACAAAATAGATAATTCGACAAATATTGTTAACACTGGCAATAATTTTGATGATAGTTATTATGTAGGGAAAGTATGTGCCATAAGTTCTAGTCATGGGCATAATTAATTGGTTCTTGATTCTGGTGCTACTTTCTACATGTGTTTACATAAGAATTGATTTGCAACTTACAAACAGATCAGTGAGACTGTCTACATGGCAGATGACAATCCATTACCAGTAGAGGGGATTGGTAACATCAGATTTAGAATGTTTGATGGAATTATCAGAAACATTGAGTGTTGGCATATTCCTCGGATAAAGAGAAATTTGATCATTCTTTCGACATTAGATGATTAAGGGTATAAGTTTCACTTCGAGAATATAATACTTAAAGTATGTAAAGACTTTATGGTACACATGAAGGGTAAACTGCATTCTAAATTGTATCATCTTGAAGCTAGTGTAGTTAAAGGGGAAACTATTGTAACTTATGGGAAAAGTGATCAAATCAGTCTCAGTTGTGGCACTTGCGACTTGGTCGTATGAGTGGTAAGGGATTGTCTTTGTTGAGTAAGAAGAATTTATTGAATGGGTATAAAATTAAGTTTTGAATTTTTGTAAGCATACTGTGTTTGGTAAACAGACAAGGATAAAGTTTAGCAAGAAGGCCGAGCACCAGACCAGAGACAAGTTAGATTATATACATTAAAACTTGTGGGGTCCAAACAGAGTTCCCTCCAAGATTAGTGCTAGGTATTTTATACTTTGATTGATGATTACTCAAGGATGGTGTGGGCGTATTTTCTGAAAATAAAAGATGAGGCATTTCCGATATTTGTTAAATGAAAGACGATGGTTGAGAAGCAAACGGAAAGAAAAGTTAAGCGTATTCAGACTAACAATGAGTTAGAATTTAACAATTTTGAATTTAATAATTTCTGCAACAAAGAGGGCATAGTGAGGTACCGCACTTGTATCAGAACACTACAACAGAATGGTGTTGCGGAACGTATGAACAGAATACTTTGTGATAGGGCATGACGCATGCTTTTACATTCATGTGTTAGCAAGGATTTTTGGGCTGAAGCAATCAATACGGCTTGTTATTTGGTCAACAGATCTCCATCCACAGCTATCGAGTTCAAAATTTCTTTTGAGGTATGGTCTGGTTCGCCTGCTGATTAGTCAAATTTAAGGATATTTGGTTGTCCTACTTATGCTCATGTGAAGGATGGAAAACTTGAGCCGAGGGCAAAGAAGCGCATATTTCTAGGGTATGCAACTGGATTGAAAAATTATAGTTGTAGTGCACATATCACAAGACTCCAGGGCTAATTATCAGTAGGGATATAACATTCAATGAACCTGCCTCACTGGACAGTCAGAGGAAGAAGACAATAACAAAAACATATCGTGGTGTTACTGATTGCATAGAGCTAGAAATTGAATCTCCACTAGCTCAAACCAGTAGCTCTAAAGTAGAAGAAGTGGATGAGGTACAAATTATTGATCAAGATGATATTTTTAATGCGCATGCGCAACAAAAACCATATAGCATTGCAACAGACCGAGAGAAGAGAGTGATCAGCTGACCGCAAAGGTTTGAAAACGTAGTTGATGGAAAACTTCTTGGATATACAGATCTTGTGGGATTTGTTTTTGGCAGTTGCAGAGACCGTTAAACGTTTGAGTATTATATCTATCGAGAAGTTATTCGGGGTACAGAACCAATCCAACGGATTAGTTCTATGGCTGAAGAGATTGAGTCTCTTAACAAGTTTAGGTGTTGCCTAGACTTGGTTGATGTCTGCGGCAATGGGTAGAGCCCTCGCGAGGGCTGAGGGCAAGGTAGAGAGACGTTGTTCCTGTTGATGAAGAGAATTCAAGCCAAGAGGAAATTTTGTTATTTTGTGGCTTGAATTATTTCCTTATATTATTAGGAAAACCATAATCCTTATAGGTTTGGGAAAACCCATTATCCTAATAGATTTGGGAAAGGAAAAGCTATTGTCCTTCTCAAATTGGAAAACCTTTCTCTTATAGGTTTGGGACCATTTGGGATCTATATATAGAGGTTGTAGTTGAGGATTGTACTGTGCTTTTTTTCTCATTCATAGTGGAAAACTCTCTTTGCTTCTGTCCGAGGATTACGCTTAGCCGAACCTCGTTAAATTTTTGTGTTAAATTTTCTTCTCTATTTGTGATTGTGTGCTAGTTAATCTACGACCTTCCGCAACAATTAAAAACAAAATTGATGCTATCTCTTTTTCCCTCTTTTATTTTTTGCCTCACGTCTGCTAGTATAAATCGTATTGGTTTGAATCAAGCATATGATTTCACCAAGTGTAATAAAAAACAAATAGAAATATTTTAGTCTGCGGTAGCAAAAAGAATAAAATCAAATACGTGTGTTGAATGAGCATATTAATTTGCAATCCTGCATATTAAGAAGAAAAATATCAAAGTATAAGATATATAATTGACGTTCTTGAAACTTGCAAGGATCAATGTTAAACTACATATAGTATCAATATAGTAGTACTTCATATTTTAATATGACTAACTTCAACAACATAGTCAAGCAGAATACTAATTTTAGTTCGTAGAATCATCCTTTTACCTTATTAGATTAAAAAAAAAATTAATAACCGAGTGTTGTGATGAAATAGATAGAATTCTTTCATTTTTAAGCAGAGGTCTCGATCTTACAGTTGAACGCGAATTAGTTCTCACATGGTCGATACAGTTGAATCAGATACATGAGCTTACAGTTGAATCGAGTATGCCTTGTAGTACATTAAACAAAGTGAAGCCTGAAGTAAATTTAGAAAATCTCGAAGAATTAACCTAAATAGTCGCTCATCCAACTGCTTAAATTAGAAATAGCGTGCATGTATGTATGTATGTCGTATGTATCTATTTATATATATATACACAATAGAAACAAAATGAACAGTGAATCCGGCTGACTATTTATGTAAAGATCCCTTCAAATTAGGCTATTCTTAAGATTCCAGTGTAAATGTCGTTCGGCCTAGAGTAAAATAACCCATTATTTTATATCAAATGTTCTTATTTTAATTTGGAGATCTTTTTTTTTATTAAGCAAATAGCCGGCCGGATTCACTGTTTATTTTTTAACCAGTATACATAAATTATACACTAATTATATATTATTATACACATGTTATATATGAGTTATACATATATTATATATTTGCCGGCTATTTTTAATTTAAAGAGTCAGATGAACGACTATTTAAGTTAATTCTACTTTAATTTGTTTGTGCAAGCGTGGCCCAAAGTAGATAATCCATTATCCAACACTTTGAATTTTCTATATCAAGTTCGCATAGCAAGAAATGCTTTGTTGCAACGAAAAAAGGCGTTAAATAAAGGTGAATATATTTTTTCCCTTTTTTGGTCAAATTAGAACAAAGGTTATCTGATACAAGATTAATGAATTATTTGAGGAAGAATAAGGATTAATTTATTGATCTCCTTCAATGTCTTGTTTGAGTTGATTATATTTAAAGATATCACGATTTTTCAATGAGGCAATTACTCCGCATCTATATTACTTTTAGGCCTCATTTGTTTTTTATAAGATTAAGAAGTTCGAATTTGAATATGTATCTGAAATCAAGATGTATATTAAGATTAAAACATCTGAATCTGAATACATATCTAAATAATATTAAGATCTGAATACTAAATGATTAAGACTGTTTGATTCTTAACATCTGAATTTATAAAATATATCTTTATTTAAAAATTATTAAACATATTCAAATGAAATACTAATTAATCTAATATTCTCTCAATAAAATATATAATTTTCTAAAATATGATAGCTAGTGGTGGTGATGGCTAACTGTGGTGTTTGTGAATGCCGACTAGAAGTGGGTTGGCGGTGATTTTAGTTGATGGTGGTGGTCTAGGGTAGTAACTCATGGTGATTTGTTGTGGTGGCGAGTATGATTGAATACGGTAGTGGTAGTTGGTGATAGTTAATAATGGTGGGTGATGGTGGTAGTTGTGATTGAGGAAGGTGATTGTGGGTGGTGGTAGTTTATAATGAAGCGCAGTGCCGACTATGGTTGTTGATGGTGATGAGGTGGATAGTTGTGGTACTTGAGGTGGATAAGTGTGTGGTCGTGGTTGAGAATGATGGTGGTGCGTGTGGTGGGAATCATGGATGGTTGCAGTCGATAATGGTGGGCAATGATTGAGGATGATGGTGGTGGTGGTGGTTGAGTATGGTGGTAGTGGGTGGCTTGATGGTAGTTGATAATGGTAGGCGACACAGTTAATAATAAATGTGGATGATATTATCTTAATGAAATTAAGTTTTTGTTATAAATCTTAATCATACAGACCTATTTAGGTCCATTAAGTGATTGTAAAGTAAAAAAAAACAAACATACTTAATAATTAAGATCTAAATAATTAAGATTGAGACTTTAAAAACAAACGCACTTAATATATGCGATCTAAATAATTAAAATTAAGACCTCCATTAAGTACAAATAAATGAGCTATAAAAGTTTCCTCTCTCAATTGGTTTTTTAATTCTTTTATCATCCAGTATTTTAATTGTACTTGTCCGGCTAACTTGAATTCAACACATATAGGCCTATTACGGAGTAAAGAATACTACGAAGAAACTTTCTGGTTAACGTGAAGGAATCATAATCATCTTACCATATCCTTTGACAGTTAAATTAGCTTTTTAGTTTTGCAATAAACAATTTCTCGACAAGTAAATATACGAATAATTTATACTTTTTTTTATCAAATGAGATACAATTATCACTATAAATAACCGTATAGATAAGTTCATGGAGTATCATTGATCACGCCCAACTCTAGTTTTAAAAAGGATAAGTGGTCGCTACATATATAATCCGGTCTAAGAGTTCGGAGTCGAATTTCACAGAAAACTAAGGCTTAGCGACAGCTGTTCAATATCACTAGGAAGACAAGTTCGAACAATTTCTAAGTTATAAAGAATGTGATATTTTATTTTAAACTAATTAATTAACAAATCTAAAAAGCAGTAAAACTATCAATTAACAAGGACAGAGGTTGGAGACAAGATTAAGGAGGCTTAGAGTTACGATTTACCAAATTGTTGGAATGCATCCCGCAACGTCTCCTATAATATCGCTTGAGTAATCTCTACCGATCGTGACTACTTCGGGTGTCGTGATTTCTTCCGAGCAACTACCATAATTTACTTGACGTGTTCTTCCGAACTACGCTAGCTGACACTAGTTCACCGCTCACTAAGATCACACCAAGGTTTCATTATTTCTAATCCCACCTTTAAACCCTTCATACTGATTCCTCACATACGTTAAGAGTGATGTTATTCAACAACTACCTAAATGTGTACCCTTTTTCAAGCAATATACACTAAATAGGAACAGTCAATTGATGGTCGTTCAATCAATAATAATAAACACGTAGTTGAACAAGTAGAGAAATTCAACAACTCAATTATTTAAAAACATAACAAGAATTAATCCTATAAAAGGTTCCATCAAAATCCCAGATAACAAATTAGCTATTCATAATAGTATGCAAAACTACAATACTAGTATTCATAACCAGTAATGGAAATAGGAAGAAGAAAGTGAAAAACCCATAGAAGAATTCTTCGCCTTGCTCCTAGCTTGTTCTTGCTTCCTTAGGTTGAATCCCCACTCAAAAAACGTCCAATCTCCTCTTAGACATGTTTAAGGATTATTTATAGGCTAAGGCTAGGTCCAAAACTGAGTAGGAAATAATCTATTTACGGACTAGGTAGGAGTATTTTAATTCGCGAACTTCTGACCATCGAGCACCTGACATCGCGAGGCAAGGCTAGCGCGGCCAAGCTAGCTGTAGAGCTGGCTATGCCTGGCCTGTAGCGCGGCCAAGCTGGCTACGCTTGGCTTGTAGCGTGGCTAAGCTGGCTACAGGCTAGGGTGCTTTGTGTTTTTGTGCTCTTTTCTTGCATTTTCGTCCTCTTTTGGTGCAACTTTCATTCGACTCTTTCTTCCGAAGCTCCTACACATAAAACAACATAATTAAACTCAAATGTCGCACAATTAACCACTAAACTAACAACATGTAAGGCGAGTAATGTACTAAAAATATAGCATTATAGCCAGACATCAATCATTTATCATGATTATAATGTTTTAATAATCATCATTAGTCCCCATCTTAAACTTAGTATTTATTGAGGCCATAATCCTAAGCACTTTGCTAGGCTTCCTACATTGCATTATATTTAAGCTTCCTAGGTGCAATCACATAAAGGAAACTAGAGTTTGCGCCGGAAAAGTATTTAAATTGAAATTAAAAGCTTTACAAAAGAAAATATTTGGGCAATTTGAAATCATTGAAGAGGCAATTTACATCTCACATGCACATTTCATAAATAATTAGAAGTTATATTTCACAAATGTATTTTGTCATGTATTTTCTCTTTTTTAGTTTACTCTACCATTTTATAACCAATAATTACATAGGGGGTTTCTTGCTCTTTTTTTTCGTTTTTGGGTTTTATACCCGATGTTCGGTTGTTGTATTGGACTCGTAAATCGAGTTTTGGGATAAATTACTTTCTAGCAAAAGCAATTTCATATTCACAGCTCAAACATGAAACCTCCAATTAGGTATAAGGTTGGTTATTGGTCCGGTTCACATCGGACCGGATCGGTTTCGGACCGGAATCCGGCCCGGAACGGTGTGAATCGGACCTTTTAAGGGGGGGGA
>MCJB01002147.1:34204-57882 GCA_002018475.1 Nicotiana obtusifolia
TTTTGGGGGGGGGGGGGGGGGAGCCGGTCCCGGTAGCGGGACGGTCCAGGGGTTTGTGACCGGTAGAACCGGATGAAAAATGGCCCGGAACCGACCGGTACCGGACCGGACCAAAAAAAAAAGCAACTGGAGAAATTTAAAAACTAGCTGTTGGCCAACGGCTCTATTGAGCAAATAGCCGTTGGCCAACGACCAAAAACGGTCAATTTACCCCATAACCACCCCTAACTATTTTTTCCTATAAAATACCTCATTATTTCATCATATTTTTCACACAAATCATCCAATTCTCTCTAATTCTCTACAATATTGCTATTTTGCTACTTTGGCTATTTGTGTAAATTATACAATTTGTGTGAAAAATATGATGAAATAATGGGGTAGTTATAGGAAAAAATAGTTAGGGGTGGTTATGGGGTAAAATGATCGTTTTTTGCCATTGGGCAACGGCTATTTGCTCAATAGAGCCGTTGGTCAACGGCTAGTTTTTAAATTTCTCCAGTTATTTTTTTTGGTCCGGTCCGTTTTGGTACCGGGCCATTTTTCATCCGGTTCTACCGATCCCAAACCCCTAAACCGTCCCGCTATCGGGACCGACTCCCCCTCCTCCCCCCTTAAAAGGTTCGATTCACATTGGTCCGGACCAGTCCGGGCCAGATTCCGGTCCGAAACCGGTCCAGTCCGATGTGAACCGGACCAATAGCCACCCTTACTGGGCAGCCTTTATTAGGTACTTACCTTTTACCACAGCCTTTATGGGTGGTTTCTCAATTTTTATTTCACTAGCTAGCTTTAGTGGCATGCTTTTTCATTATTATGGCAATGATTCTTTGCATTTTTTTTTTCATAAGTACCTTTTGGCACCTTAGAGAGCTTAATTATGTACTTGCATGAAGCACTAGGGTCTAAACTAAGGTTAATTATTAAGTTCCATTATCCATCAAAGTAAGAAGTACGGGCAGCAGCTTAAAGTTGTTTAGTAATAATGCCTTTACGTTGGATCATTTAATTCATCACAATTATGACGAGTAGATTCAACAGTAAATTACAAGGAATCAATGGTCATTAATTTTAAACACTAAACAGACTATAGAAACAGTGACAATATAATTAAGTTTCAAGTGACAGGTTGTTTTTTTTTCCTTTCATAAATAGAGAGAACTCTTAAAATCGACAATTATTTGAATTTTTTAAAGAAAATGACACAAACAACTCTTCTCCTCGAAGATTGACGTCTATGAATTTCCAAAGAAGGGGTATGTATTTGACATTTTATAAAACTATCAGGGATCGTTTGGTATGAACACAAATAATGCAGGGATTAGTAATGCAGAGATTAGTAATACAGGTATTAGTAATATAGGGATTGTAGTGCTGGGATTATTTTTTATCAAGTATTTAGTTCATTGTATTAAAAATTAGCTTGTGTTTGGTTTAAAACTGTATAAAATCTTCTTTACAATTATATCCTTGAATATTCTTCTTTCTGCATATAAAGAAATTTAGGAAAAGGGTTTGAGGAGCGGTTTAGTAATTTTAGGGTTTTATCCAGGTATAGTTAATGCAAGGATTAGTAATCCCTTGGTTTCCTTGGTATTAGTTAAGCCCTCCTATGAGGTATAAGTAATTCATGTATTAGGTATGCATAAATTGAATTGAGCAACCAAATATTATATTGGACAGATTAAATTTTTATGCAAAAATTATTTTATTTAATACATCCTACCAAACGATCTCTTAAGGAGGTAAACGTCATATCATGACGGAGGTGAAATGATGAGGCAGGATAGTAAGAATAAATTTCTAAATTAGCAAGCTCGAAGAAGTAATTAATATAACATCTTAGGCAAATTATACATTAAGTACAAGTTTATATGGCATCGCGAATTTAAAGTCAATAATAAATTCATGAAATTTATGGGGCCAAAGAGATTAATATGTGATAAAGGAAAAGGTGAAGATAGAAAAATGGATCTTTATTTCAATTAGGCATTCAATGATTTCACTATGAAATTTTGTACCTCCAATTATAGTACACAAGACTATTATACCATACTAGTGTAGCTATAATTTTTTATAGTGTACCTAAATAGTATTATCATTTAGATGGACACATGTTTACTTCAATAAACCTAATTTATTAGAGTGTGTTTGGAAAGCCGTCTAAGAATTAGATTTGGATATAATTAGTTATAATTATACAGTTTGGCATGTTTGTTTGGTCAAGTAATTACCTGGTCGCATGGATGATTAGAGAGGTGTAATTATACTCTACAATTCATAAGGAGGAGGTGAGAATTGGTGGTAATAACACTGTGTAATTATAAAGTTATTTTTTAATTTCTTTTCTTTTTGTTTTTATTTTAATTTATTTTTGTTTATAACTTTTCATTTCCATCATTTTAATTTCTCTTTATTTTATATTTACTTTTTATTTTATATTTACTTTTTAATTTCTTTTTTATTTTAAAATATATATTTTTGTACATTATTTATCTTTTATTTTTTTACCCTTACTTTTTGTGATATCATGTAATTGCTCGCGTATTTTATTTCTAATTTGTTTTATTTTCCTTTATTTTGCGTAACTGCGTTATTATTCTAGTTTTTGAAACTACACCTCCTAATATTAGAAATAATGAATCATTAACAAACATTGCATGCGTTGTTGAATGAGATTACACACTTATAATGTTTTCCATTCTTAAGTTGTATTGTAACTTATTTTTATTATGTTGGAATTTGACATATGTTAAAGATTTTTTTGTTGGAATTTTGAAATTATGTTATATTTATGGTTCCATTTACTTGTTTTAGTAATATTAGCTCGTTATTTCACATTGTATGTTATTTATTTTTTAGTTAGAATTGATAGATTACTTTTATCAAACATTTGCATAATTTTATGATATTATATTTATAAATATCAATTTATTTTATCAAACATGCATTCCATGATGTTCTTACAACATATGTTTTTAATTTTTATAAATATTTAAACTAAATATTATTAATTTAGAAAATATATATCAATTATTTTTACAATATTAGTTATAAATATATGATTACTAATTAGACTATATTCAAGAAAAAATATGCATCTTAAATACCAAATCTAATATCATTTATACTTATAAAAAAGTATTTATAGGCCTATATTTATTATATTAACTTTGAGTTTTGATAATTACTTCATTTAAAAATAAATCTTTAGTTACACTTATACAACCAAACAACATATGATAAATAAATGTATCGTCGTATTTATTAAATTGTGTAATTACTCGGCAGTGATGACTTTTCAAATAGACCCTTCATGTAGCTATTAATTTGGAGCCTATAGCTTTTATATGATTTACGGATAGAGTTAGTTAAGTGAAACATTTAAGGGAAATAAAAGATATTTTAGACAAACATTATTATATGGTTAAAATTATTAGCAAATATTTTTGTATAAGAAAGATAGAATATGATCAGATTGAGTATTTTTGCTATCAGACAAATTTGAACGTAGTCCAACTTAAATCATGCCGTAAAATCATGACAAATAGATTTTATGGCACCATGTTTAATGTTTCTCTACATTAAAATATTTATAGTGCTGTCAAATTGTGATTGAATAAAATAATTATATATAATCGCTGAAGGTTGTAACGGAATAATAAATACAGTAAGCGTAAGCTTAAATACAATGTATGAACTAATCTTTAATAGAATATGTTTTACTCCTAAAGTGAAATTTTCGAACCTAAATGCGAATTAATCGAGCGGGCAAAAAGAAGAGAATAGTACATAATTAAATTAACCATGAAGAACCTTTAAGATCCATTTGTTCATATAAACTTATTAATTTTTTTCGATTTTTTTAAAAACCTTGTTCAGTCAGGGGCGGATCTACGTTAATTGTGCCGGGTGCTGAAGCACTCATTAACCCCGACACAAATTCTGTATAATTATATAGAAAATACAGGGAATACTGGTATAAAGAACTAGCAAGCATCCATTAAACAAAAAGTCTTTTGGGTGCTTTGATTAAGAGGTGAGAATAGAGTGCACAAATATGAAGTGGTTAGGGATCGATTCTTGCATGAACCAATTTTTTTATATGGCCAGAAAGTGAGCACCCACGACCTTAAAATACTGGATCCGCCACTGTGTTCAGTTATACGTTAGATTGAAATTTGCAGTTTTTTTAAGATGAGTTTATAAGTTTGACAAAGTAGGTTTTAACACTTTTCATGTAATATTGTAAAATACATATTAACTGCAATTTCAAACTTCAAATATTATTATATATATGAAAATTAACGCTAGGCATGATGTCTAATAGATTTGATAAAAAAAATAAAAAAAATAAAAAAGAACTTCAAATATTTTTTCCAATTTAACTTAAAAATTACATTTTCTATCAACAGTTTATTTCTTTTTATATCAAACACCTACTAAGATAATCAAAATTCATGAATACACACACCCACACACTGATAAAGTTCTCTTCTCTCTTCCCAAATCCCTATATAATTTTGGATGGAACAGAAAACTGGGTGACGTGTAAGGGCAATAGTCAATGGTCGGTGATTATTTATAGAAAAAAAACTATGCAAAATTCTGTACCCATGTGACAGACATATGTAACTTTTTGTTCCCTCAAAAACCTAATTTCTCCCTCCGTTTCATTTTGTGTGAACTTTTTTGACTTGATACGAAATTTAAGAAAAAATAATTAAAATTTATAATCCTAAGAAGTGAGAAAGAGGTTCGGAGTATTTATATTGTTATGAAAGTTTTTCATTAAGGATAGAATTGAAAATTTAAGATATATTGTTTTCAATTTTAAAAATAGGTCATTGGTTATAAAAGCTTCTCATTAATGGTAGAATTAAAAATTTAAGCTAAATTATTTTCAAATGTTGAAATAGGTCATATTTTGGAACGAATCAAACAGAAAATAAGTACACACAAACTGAAACGGAGAAAATATTCCTTTGCATGGTCAAAATTCTCTTTTCTATTTTCCTCCCACTAACATTGCAGGAGACAATAGAAATATCAGGGACAAGAGTTCAAATTTATTTTATTGAGTTTTCTGTTTGTTGTGACAAATGGACGGGTTGAACTGATTTTGAGCGAGTTAAATTGTGAGTGAATAAATATGCTGAGTCAATAAATGGACATGTCATTAATTAAACCAAAAGTTATTTGGGCAGAAATGAGCTATGTCACAATATAGGCTAAAATTTGGATTATAGCCCAACCCACCCAACTCTTATCAAACTTTAATTAATGTGTATTATTTTCTAACGAATTGTTTAATTATCATATAAATTTTTTTTCTTTTGTTATGGTCATATATAATATATTTAAAAAAAGTTAAAATATTTTAAAAAAGTTATTCATGGATTATTTTGGGTTAAAAATTAGCCTAACTTTTGATGGATTGAGATGAGTTGGATGAAGGTGGGCTGAGTTCAACAAATGGACGACTCAATAACCGGCCATTCTTGGACGGATCAGGCGAGTCAAATAGATTTTGGCTTAAATTGCCGCCTGTAGTGTCTGGTATATATTTTAAATTTTCATCAATTTGAATTTAGAAAAAAATAAAATATTTTTTACGAATGACAACTTTATAATCAGAGCTCGAACTCGAAAGACTCAAGGTCAAATATTCACTTCTTATCAAGGGAGTTTCTAATTGGAAAAACAAACAAGGAGAATTCTCTCATTGATTTAAATGAGACTGCGTTGAAAGAATACTTAGAACAACCATTATTTTGCATATATGAATTACAAAGATCAATCTAAAAATTTAAGTAAAAAAAAGTGCAAAAAATGATGCCCTTGAAATTATATGCAAAAATTGTCAGTTTAATGCGACACTAAATCATTGAATAAATATAAACAAAGATTCGTTTTTTCGATTAGCTTTTCGCCGATAGATAGAAACAAATAAAAAAAGATGTAATAGTGTTACATATTTGACTGATTCTAAAATTCGTGTTATTTAACTATTCACCTAATGTTAAAGTGAAGATGTCTCACAGATATGGCGGAGGTAGCGTGGTAAATGTGAATCGGTCGAACTTAGTAGGTTTTACTTAAATTTTATATTTATATTAAAAAATTATTAAATATACATAAAAATATTTAATTACATAATTATTAAAAAGAGCAAGAGTCTGATGGCAAAATGAAAACTCATAATTTGAAAATCCTAAATTCGCGTCATATTATAAGGTAGTTGTAAAACGTTGCATAGCATTCCCTATGTCGCAATTGATCTATCACGCTTTACCTTATCTTGTTTTGAAAAAAATAATTTTTATACTTTAATAAAAATACTTTTACAGAAAGAAAACATGGCTAGTGGATAACTATTTTATTATTGTAGAAAGCGATCAGTTCTTTTGATCTTGTTCGGGCTTGGAAAAGCTTCCTTTTTCAATTCCAGAAGTTACGGAGTCTATGTAGAAGGAAGCCATAATCTTCATAAGCAGACGTGTGAGTCTAGCTTTTAATTAGAAAAGAAGGAAGGAGGCAAAGCAAGGCTTCTTCTTTCTTTCAGAGTAAGAAAGGAAAAGCAAACGAATTGAAGCGGGGAGGCTTGAAGGTCCTTTGAGACTCGTCAATGGCTTAGCTTCAGGTCGCGAATGGAAGCACGGATTAGCGGATACCCGCTTGATTCAATCATAGTCTCACCTAGTACGCACTCGACCTATGTAACTTAAAAATATTTTCGAGGCCCCTACTTAAATTTATAAGTTTTTAATTATAATAATACATATATATCAGATACTTTTATTATTCCACGATAACAATTCAGTCCATCGTTATCAAAACAAGCACGTGAACGAACGATAATAAATTCATATTAATAATATTTATTTAAAAAGAGAAATGCAAAAGTAAAAAGATAAATATTTGAAGATTAAAGTAAAGATAAAATGATAAATATATAATTACAAAAACAAAGCACGGGGCTCAAGAAAGGAAAAAGAGAGGGGGCCTGTTTCCAGAAAGAGAAAGAGAGAGACAAGTGAACATAAATTCACGGAAAGAGGGAAGCGTGATGCCGTACACTTCCTAAAGTCATATTGGGACCCACTACTCCCTCTGTCTTTTCTTCTCTTTTTTTCACTTCTCTCAATGTCACTTTTCCTTATTTAGTTGGCGCTTGGATACAAAACCCAAATTTATATAAAAAAAAATTAATTTGGGTGAAGCTTGATTTGAATATTCAAAATTTATTTAAATATAGTTTTTCAAAATATTTTTTTTTGTTTGATTTATATTTATAAGTTTTAAAAACTATTCAAAATACTTAATAATATCAAATTAACAAACTTGTTAGTTTTATATATTCAGAATCTTCATCGATGCTATTTATTATTATTATCACAAACTATAGTCATGAACATAAATAAGTTTGACATAAAATTATTATTTTTATAATAAACTATGTAATACATTATCCTAAAATAATAATATGATATTTTAATATCAACTGCTAATAACTCAATTACTAGCCATTATAATTCATCAAATTGCAATAATATTACAAGATCCATTAGTACAAAGGAAAATGATAGTAATTAGCCGGTGAATTAGAAGATGGTGGATTTTTTTTATAAAATACAAAACTTGAGTGAATTTTTAAAACTGTTAAAATATCCAATAATAATATTTTGGGCAAAAATATGTCTAGAGCTAATTTTGGGATTTCAAAATTTTATTTTTAAATCTGCCAAAATATGGATAAAATCAACAAACAAACATGTTTTGCCAAAAAATATTTGGAAAAGCCTTGGAAAAATCCATGGTCAAAGGGGCGCTTAGTCTTAATTAACATTTGGGGGAGTCTAAGAGTAACGGTAAAATCATTTTCCTGGTATATGTAAATCACGAGGTCGAATTAGAGGTGTTTGCCGGTACGGTACGATATTTTCAATATTCGGCTTCTTAAAATGCTATACCAATACATACGGTATGGTTCGACTCTTCTCCTTTCGGTTTCGGTTTATTCGGTTCGCTAATTTTGGTTATTCGGCTTGAATATTAATATCACTACCCAAAACCAACAAGTCGTTATGGCGCCTATTGTGGTACTAGGCAAGCCAACTATTTAGATTTTTCCAACACTTTAAATCTTTGAAAGATATTAAATCAGTTTAGATAGAGAAAAATCTCTTAAAACAGGATAGGAAATCATAACTCAATACATAAATTCTTCCCAAATCGGGGTGTCACTGAGTACATGAGCATATACGAAATAACAAAGTCTTGTACACTGTTTAGAAGTAAAATTGAATAAATAAACAGAAAGATAAGAGAGGAAAGTCAAGGTCTGCAAATGCCAAGTAGCTACCTCGATGATCTCCGAAGGTCTGGCCTCTGCAAATCAACAACCGCCAAAATCGGAAGCACCTTGATCTGCACACGAGTTACAGGGTGTAGCATGAGTACAACTAACTCAATAAGTAACAATGTAACCTCTGGACGGAAAGTAGTGACAAGTCCATTATTACGGTCTACTTTTAGTATTTAACAGTATAGAAAATTATAGAAAATATGACAAATGATATCTCAGGTATTTATATTCTACAAGTGAAGGTACGAGAATCTAGACATGCTTTAAACAAGAACTTAGACAATGCTTTCAGATTTCACAACAAAACTAAACACACAACAATGCAGATCCATCCCAGGGCAGATCCAACCCACATGCAAATAATACAGGGCAGATCCAGCCCAAATACAAGTAAACAAGGCAGATCCCGCCCAAATGTCATAACTACTAGCATTGCGCCCGCTGTGGTATGCAGACTCGTAAGTCCCTCATCGATAAACCTCAACTCATCTAGATCCACATCGTAGACGAATCTGGCGTCATCGTCAGCAACGGCCTTCTCTCTGCCATCACCAGAATAGGGGACATCCACTACAACACTAGAAGAAAAAGCCTCTTCTTACCGCGGAGTGCGAAGCCGTCCTCATGCATCCCACCTTCGACTGTCTCCCCCCGGGGACGCATCGATGCACCCATGCTCTTCTCCTCCAAGTGGTGGACTTCGGGTCCCAACCCAATGCTCTCTCTAACATGCACTGTGGTTGTCTCTCGAAGAACGAAGTCACCTTCTTCGAAGTCGACGACTACTAGCCTTTCTCCTACAGCATCCTTGGATCCCTCTTACGTGGGATTACATTACCGTCCTCAAGAGAGACATCATCGTCCTAATCAATCAACGAAAGAAGTTGAGGAGCGGAAACAGAAGACGGAACAAGGACAGGTTCTTGGACTGCGGTGGCCAAGGAGGGATTGGCATAGAAACAGAAGTAGTCGCAATAGGGACAGAAGCTGAAGGGGCAATAGCCTTCCTCCGAAAGGATGGCACCGGTGCCCGGCTCCTTCAAGAAGACCCTTTGCCTGGGAAAGAAACAAACGTTGAAGTTAGCAAATCGAATCGGCGTACAACAAGAAATGAAATGACCACGGGAAAATAGAAAAGATTACATGTCGAAGGAAGAGCCAGTATGAACTTCTTGATGAAGCTCGATCAGTCACGAATCCCTACGACGTGAGGGAGGATGTGCTCGATCTAGTCAGAAATGCGCGTGACTAAAAAGAGACGCTGATTGTCAGCTACAAGAAAAAAGAAAGTCCTTCAATTAATTATGAGCAAGTAAAGGAACGCAAACAAAAAATGATTACTTTACGTGTGTTATTCCAAGCTTCGGGAAAGCCATCAACGTTAGCCACCACGTCCTCGGTCTTGACGTAGAAAAAATTGAGCCATAACTGGCGACTGGCCTTATTGTTCGTCTTCACCGCTTAACATTTGCCTCCACAATAGCGAAGATTCGGCATTGTTCCCCAATAGAAGCTAGGGGCAAAGAGAGAACCAAATACTACAGTGTCAGCTCGACCCCGGCCAACTCGAAAAATTTGGTAAGAATACTAATATTTTTTTAGACATACGGTGCAAGCTGAGCAGGGCAGATGCTGTATTGATGACGAAAATTTTCCACTAATGGAAGGAGGGAGAACGAATAACCAATGAGGATGGGATAAGCGCATAGACCGCAGTATCCAGAGCGATGAATGTGCACCACGTCCTTGCTAGCCGGGATAAGTTTGATACGGTTTGGATGGCCGAACTTGGCCTTGAGTTCCGCCAATTCTTTAGGTGTCATTGTCGATTGGAAAATCCCAGGCGTGGCATTTGGTAACTTGGTGAAATCGGACCTAAAGTCAGGATTGCAGAGGATTATTTTCTCTATTGACGAGAATGCTTTATCATCAATAATGGCGGAAGCACCCTCTAAATGAGAAGGAAACACAACAGCTAAAGAAGTAATGCGGCTTCCTTCACTAGCGTCTGATGGTAAGTTAGACATGATGCAATGTAGTAAAAAAGAATAACAAGAGGAAAATGATGGGGATGGAGTAAGGCAATAGAATGAGGAATGAAAGTTTTGAGAAAATGGCAAGAAGAAGGATAGTGACCTAGAAATTTAGGAGAAACAAACTTCAAACTCAAGTCCAAAAACCTCAATTTATTGAGATCATGGCACTAGACCCGAAACGACATCATAATTGTCAACGAAATCGAAACGGAAGATCCAATCAAAGGTCATGCATGAATCGAGGCAACGTATCGGGAATATGCGTATAATGACGCTTGATATCATGATGTCATTCTATTCCTTGGACAGGATAACTCCAACAAATCGCTTGAGAAACTTGAGATATTTGGAATATGCGGTCCACAGAGGGCCACGTGGCCTATTCGACACAACGATTACGACTCTTGTAGATTACTCGATAAGTTCGACTGGAAACGACATTATATGCTCATTGAGCTCACCTGCGAGGACGACCTCAATAAGAGGAGGAACTAACTGTATAGAGAGAATTTGGTCATATTACAAGCATACAAAAACAACAATTTTACTAGTATTTTTGTGTAAGTTTTTCACTCGATCCAAGAACAACCTTAGTGTTCTAAGGCTCATCAATCATTCTTCATTTTCAGAAGGAATATTCACATATCTCACCTATTTTCGGGTGACTCACACATTCTTTTTACTTATATGTCATTTATTGTTATTTATTAATATTTAATACTATCTTCCATATTTTTGGATCATTGAATAATGTTATTAGTGCTCACATTCATTACCATTCGGTCAATATACTTACTAATCCGTCATAAAGCCGATAACCTTATCTTTTGAATATTATTATTAGCTACTCTTCATTATTTAAATCTAACTGATTGAACCAAAATAAAACAAATACTGGTATTCAATATGTTCGATCGTGAGCCTACCCTTAACCAAAAAGTTTAAAAAGTACAATGCATATACTTTACTCAATTTCTTTATTAAACCAGATTAACGAATCCAATTATTCCTTTTTAGCCAAATGGAATATTTTAGATTTAATTTTAATGATTAATCAAGAGAAAAAAGGTAGAAAGTAGAGAAGAATTACATAATAAATCTCACAATTTTGTACTTATAAAACTTGCTTCCTCTAGATTATCCTTTTTCTATAATCACAAAATGAATTAGGATTAATTTAAATTCACATAAACTAGTTTATAAAATGAAATTTATAATCAAACTTAACTTACCAGGAGACATGACACCACAAAAAGGGGTAACTTTTTTTTGTAGAAAAAGTAAAAGGGAGTTTGATGCTTGTCTCTTTTTGTTTCTTGGATTAATTCAAGGGTTTCTTTAGACTTTAAGAAGTAACAACAAACAAAAGGAAATGAATAAAACTTAGAGAGAAAAGTGAGAAAAAAAGATTCTATATGCATGGTTGTAAAAGGATTAAGATCCCTCCCTTTTTCTACACTCACATGCTCTATTATCTTCCATTGCTTCTTATTTCCAAGCAAGAATTCAACTAAAGATGTCTTTTGATTATTAGTAAATGAAGATTTTCTTTTGGTTATTGTGGATGAGGAGAAATCTTTTATCATTTTTATTGCAATGTTTAGCAAGCAATTTAGTGTATTTTTTCAATTGTTAGTTTCACTCTTTATTAATAATTAAGTGATGTGATAGGGTAAGAATTCTTTTTATTGTCAAAATATACAAGTTAAAGCTCTTTCATTAGTTTATTTTTTATTTGTTTATGCATTCAATGTCCCATGCATATCGAACTTGATTAATATGAATTCATATCGTGTAAGACCATAAAGCTACAACAACAACATATCAGTCTAATCCTATAAATAGAATCAAGGAAAGATAGTGTACATACAAATCTTATTTAAATCTTGTAAAAGTTAAAATGTTATTTTCAATAAACTCTCGGCTAAAAAAATACATTATATCACAACTACATTATAATTTAATTGTGTGTACATTTACATATAATAACTAGGCCAAGTGCTACAATTCTAGGTACCACATGCATTTTAACATAGAAAGGATAGAAATAGGGGAGTGTCAAGGGTGGGGGAAAGAAAAGAAAGCTAGACATGTGACTTTTTAGACTTTGGAGATAATGATGCAATAACTACAATACAAAATGCTCCCTCTCCACTCCTTTCAACCCCAACCACCCCCTTTATCTCTGCTCTTTTTCATCTCAACTATTCTCTCTCCAATAATATCAGTTTATATTTGCCAGTAGTTTTTTTCAAAGAGAGATAGCAAGAAAGAATCTCAGAGGAGGAGGCAAAAAGAGAAACTGTCTGATGATAAATAGAGAGAAAGTTCAGTTGCTATTTAACAACAAGAAAGAAGAAAATTACACAAGAAAAATTATAGCATAGTGTAAGAAGAGAAGAAGAAGAAGAAACAAGAAAAGTTCCCAACTCAGGAAAGGTCGTTATTGAACTTGCCTTTTTAGCTTCAAGAAAACAGAACTTTTTTTTTGGTTCACAAGAAATATTAAAGGCAAATGTGGCAGACTGTAGAAGAAGTATTAGTATAGTATCAGTAGAAACTCAGAAGCTGCAACAGCAGCAGCAAGAAGAAGAAGAAGAAGCCTCAGTACTCTGCCAACTGTTATTCACCAGTCAGTAATTAGAACAAATTGAGACTTAAAGCCATCAACTAGATCTCTCTTTTTTCTCTAAATCTTATTCTGAAAAAGAATTTCAGAAAGACCCCACATCTTCTTTTTTTGTTTTTTGTTCTAGTTGATCTCTAGATTTTCCAAGGTTTTGCAACATCAACAGCTTACTTCTCTTGCTATTGTTTTTGTTGGGTAAAGGACAAAAAAGATAGTAGAAGAAGAAGAAATCTGTTAAAGTCTGCAGCTGTGGCTACTGCTAGGAGACTGCTGCAGGCTTCAGATTCTGGAGCTTTTGCAGACTGGGTAGCTAATTCTTCTAATTCAGCTACTGGTGTTGCTGCTATTGGGGACCTATCTTTAGGTTTCAACGCTGGCACCACCATCGGTAGCGGTGGAGGAAATGGTCCTCACACCGCTGCTGGCAGTGGTGGTGGAGGGGGCCATAGTGGGATATGGTCGTCTCGACAGATGCAGATCAACTATGGCCTCTCGCCTGAAATGGGTATGTTTGTAGTACATCCCGCTTCATTTCACCACCACCATCACCATCATCAAAATTCACACCAAGAAAATACTATCAATTTTGACCCCATAAACGGTTCCAATATCTCTACATCTCATGCTACAAACACATCTCTTGGTGTTGGTGTTATTCCGCTTCTCACAGCTACTCCTTTAACGAACATGGTAAGCTTCGATGATCAAGATTTAGTTAGTAGAAATCGAGGAAATGATTCTGAAGGTGGTGGTTTTCAGTTCTTTTCAAACCAACAACCCCAAAATTCTTATACCAAAAATAGTAATATTCTTGGTAGTGGCAATGGCAACAACAACATTGGTGCTTCAGTTTCGTCAACAAGTTCAGCAACATGTCAAGATTGTGGAAACCAAGCTAAAAAGGATTGTCCACACAGGAGATGTAGAACTTGTTGTAAAAGTAGAGGTTTTGATTGTACAACACATATTAAAAGTACTTGGGTACCAGCTGCAAGAAGGCGCGAAAGACAACTAATTGGAGGTACTTCAACAAATGTAAATGTTGCTGCTGGTTCTTCTTCTCAGTCAACTTCAAGTGCTAAGAAACCTAGACTTGTCAATTCTCAAGCTACTACTACAGCTTCTCATACTTCTACTTCAAATACTACTCCTCCTAGAAGTTTTGATACTAGCTCTAGTCATCAAGGTATTACACATTATCTTCTGCACATTAAGTTGTTACAAATATGTCATCTTATGTTAATTGTACCGATGGAATAGTCGAGGCGCGCTGCAAAATATTAGTGCATATGATCTTCTTGCTTGACCCCTACCAACTTCAAACTTTTAAGAAGTTTTTGTACTAACAAGAATATCATGATTTTCTATACCCCCACCTCCCATTAACCCTAATCTTTAAAGAAGTTTTAGTACTAGTACTGTAATATAACATATGATCTTCTTTTCCCCTCAGGCCCCCACGACCTATTAATTTTGAACTTTCAAGAAATTTTTGGTTTGAATTTTGACTTGTATACACTCCCAAAAGAACTTTTAAACTATCCATTTATTATGGACAGTCACATGCTCTTAGGTGATTTGACGTTGTGAAAGTAAATAAAGTTAAACTCTTAGGGGTTGTTTGGTTCCAAAGAGGGTTATCCAGTGATTAATAATCGCAGGATGAGATTGTTGTTCCACATCTAATGTAGTAGGTTAATTAATACCAAGATGTTGCTATAAAATTTATACTACTATATTGAGTAACTAATATTTGTAACTAAAAATATGGGATAAAATGTAATCTCAGATTCCATTTCGAGATTATACTCCTACTCCTTAGAATATTAATTAGTTCTTGATGAACATTATTCAAATGTGATTTTATTATTTTGTGTTTGTCTTGTATTTTCTTATTTTTAGATTTTTATTACTATTCGCTTCTACTTTTGCTTCGGTTTACTTATTATCTTGTTTGTGTTACTTTTTGTCGTTACTGCTTCTTTTTCATGTACCCTTGAGCCGATTGTCTATCTAAAACAGCCTCTTTACATTCTTAAGGTAGGGGTAAGGCTGTGTACACACTACCCTTCCCGAACCCCTCTTGTGTAACTATAGTGAATTTGTTATTGTTATTGATTAGCATTTTCTTGACTTTCTTTTTCATGCATGTATATATTTTGTTGTATATTATTGTAGATGCAAGTTTTAAAGCCTCATTGCCAGGACAAGTGAGGGCACCAGCTGTATTCAAGTGTGTAAGAGTAACTTCAGTAGATGATGGAGATGATGAATTTGCATATCAAGCTGTTGTAAGAATTGGTGGCCATGTTTTCAAAGGTTTTCTATATGATCAAGGAATTGAAGAAGGCAAAGATAATAATAATTATCCCAATTTATCTGATTTGCATTTGGGTGGCAGTGGTAATATTACTAATGAAACTTCTGATCTTTATGCTGCTTCTACTGGTGGTGGTGGATTACTTGGTGGATCAAATTATGGTAATCAAATAAATTAAATGTTGTTAATTATTTATTCCTCTTCAAAAATTTTTTTTTGAGGAAATGAGTATTTGTAACTTAATTAATCATCTATGATTTCTTCATCAAATTATAAGGTTTATGACATTAATTATAATCTTTATTTTTCTTGTACATGTACTTCTGTGATTTTTTTTTTTTTTTTTTTGGTTTCTTGAGGTTTTAACAGAAAATAGATCTGTATTTGCAAGAATAAGTAATTTTTCCTTTTTATGGAAAATTTTGGAATCCATGAATTGTACTGTCTTACCTCTGACCTTACTCCTATGGGTTGTTCTTTTTGGACTTGTTCCGTTTCTTAGAAAAAATCTAGTTGGTAATGTACACCATAAAATTAGCTCCCGTTTGGTCATAGTTTTTGATTTTATTATCTTAAAAAAATTAAAAACATTATTTGTTTGTGAAATATAATCATGCTTTTAGAATTTTTTTTTTTAAAAAGCTTTCAAGTTGTCCAAAACTTGTTTATAGCGAGTTTTATGTGAAATTTTTTTTCTATTCATAAAACTTTAATTTTTTTCAAAATGCATGTTCAAATAGATTTTTAATTTTTAAATTTTTTTTTTTTGGTTTCAATATCTATATCGAGAAACTAGCTTAATCTCATGCATAGGTACGGGTAACTTGGAAAAGAAACTTTTAAATACAGACAATTTTTATCGTGTCCGGTGTAGCTTACCATATTGTGCTAGGTAACTTCTTTATTTTTAGGTTATTAGTTTTATTTATGATTTAATAATTATTTGTAATTTTTTTCAGTGACTTGATATAAAAGAACTTTTATGGTGTTAGTGTATAAAAGTTAAACATTCGCTATATTAACACCTAATAGATGGTGGTCGAGATATTTTTAAAATTATAATTATAATGCCTTGTTTGATCGCACATATAACAATGATATACTTTCACACTATATTACTTGATTATTAAGTTACTGTATTATGCATAATCAAACATGCAAAGATAAATGGATTGCTGAATTATAAGTTCAATGTTACTTGGTATATATTTGCTTTACTCTTGAAGTAAACAATTAGGGGTCGTTTGGTACGAACACAAGTAATACAGGAAATAGTAATGCAAGGATTAGTAATACAGGAATTGTAGTGTTGGGATTATTTTTTATCAAGTGTTTGGTTCATTATATTAAAAATTAGCTATGCAATGTATAATCAAATCTTGTGTTTGATTTAAAACTGTATAAAATCTTCTTTACAATTATACTCTTGAATATTTTTTTCTGTATATAAACAAATTTAGAAAAGAATTTGAGGGGCTGTTTAGTAATTTTAGGGTCTTATTCAGGTATAGTTAATGCAGGAATTAGTAATCCCTTGGTTTCCTTGGTATTAGCTAAGCCCTCCTATGAGATATAAGTAATCCATGTATTAGGTATGCATAAATTGAATTGGGCAACCAAATATTGTATTGAACGGATTAAATTTTTATACATGGATTATTTTTACTTAGTACAGCATACCTAATGACCCCTTACTATATTTATAGACTATCATTTCTCTATTTTTTGGGCAACAATTAATTCTCTACATAACTTCTTCTTGTGCCTATATTTTCTTTTCTTTTCCTTTTTTTATTTTTAATTCTTATATTTGACATGAAAATTTTGAAAATTTACACTTTTGCTATTAGATCTTTGTTTAGTGATGTGATGTATTTTCTTTTAAAGCATGAACCAGCCATCATATAAAATAATATTTGTTGTTTCTTTTTGTTCAATTTTCTTCCCATTTTTCCTCTCTTAATCATGTTGTTTGCGTATTTTTCGGATTTTGTCGAACATTTCATCCCTTTTTCTTCCATTTGATGTAAGTGCTCTTTTGTCCCACTTCCCTTGGTAAACAATGACGGATCTACGTAGAGCATTATGAATGGTCAAGCACCTATTATTTTTTATTAGATCTAGTAGATTTACAAAAACAATTAACAAAAAACTTAGATAAACATTGAGTAACCATCCACGAACTAAAATTTTTTTTCCTCTTTTTATCTTCGAGCACCAACGACTTTGAAATCTTAGATCCGCCAGTATTAGTAAATATCAAATTGTTATTAAAACTGTTGCTTTACTTCTTGAATCTTGACATTTGACACTTCCCCGTTTGGTGTTTAGTGAGGCTAGTTGACCTGCTGTCAGTACAACATGATTCTTGAATTCTTACGTTTGGCATGTATAGAAGAGATTCATAGTGTTCAAATCCTTTGATTCTTGAAATTTTTATATGCAAATATACACCATATTTGTCGTGCGATTTGACGTGCGATTTGATATTTTTATTTGTTGTGCGATTTGATATTTTGTTTGTGAAGCTTTAATTGTGTGTCGGTCGAATTGCACGCAAGCTAATTCAGTATATTACAAAAAGGAAAAGAAACTTTGGGTGTGTGTTGGGGTTTGGTTGACAAGAAATTCATTAGATTAATAAGTGGCAAATTTCAATTACAATTTCCATGATTTTATGTGTCAAAAATTTAAATTCTGTTGAAGTTTTATGACATTATACATTTGAGTTTTCAATTTTTTTTCTTCTTTACTTCTTTTTCACCAAAAGTCTACCTTACTTTCATACTCTTGGACATTATTGTGAGTTCATTTAAAACTAAAAAAAATATATATATATATATATATATAATAATAATAATAATAATAATAAGCTATATGACCTACATATTAGCTGCTAGATAAAACATTGGCTCAAAACTTTTCCAGAGGTTGTGGCTTTCATGCCTTTTTAACTGCTATATTTATGCATTGAGCCACTCAAAACCCTATAAAGTGAAATCTATATACCACTTGGGAAATGGAGATTTTTCACTCTTTCCCTTTACTTGACGCTCTACACAATTGCCACTTGTTATCATGTTGGAACATATCTTAATTTTCTTCATTTTTTTGTGGAATAAGAGATAATAAATTCGTGATAAAATACGAAGATTATTTTATATCGTATTTGCTTGTGGTATTAATTAGTTGGAGGAACTATGTATTAAAATGGTATGATTAGTTATCTCGTAATATGTTTTCAAACTTTCTCTTTAAAATTTAAAGTGAATATTTCTGTGCCAATCTCAGCAATTACTTGATGATCTGGCATGTACAGAATGAAAACTTCATTCTCGATTCTGCGAGAATTTTTATAAAAAGTAAGATAGTAAATTTAATGAGATATTCAACCTATATGATACCGTTATTTATCTCATCTTGATTACCAAACAACCCCTAAAGAATCAATGGAATGACAAACTAAGAATTTTAGTCCTTGCATTGAAGGGTGTCGCTGAGTGTTAATGACACTTTAGGGTCGTCTGGAGGTTGTACTAAGTAAAATAATTCTTGTATAAAAATTTAATCCGTTCAATATAATATTTGATTGCTTAATTCAATTTATGTATACTTAGTACATGAATTACTTACACCTCATAGGAGGGCTTAGCTAATACCAAGAAAACCAAGAGATTATTTATATCAGGTTTAACTATACCTGAATAAGACCCTAAAACTACTAAACCGTCCCTCAAACCCTTTTCCTAAATTTCTTTGTATACAGAAAGAAGAATATTCAAGGGTATAATTGTAAAAAAAAATTGTACAGTTTTAAACTAAATACAAGCTTAGATTATACATTGCATAGTTAATTTTTAATACAATGAGCCAAACACTTGATAAAAAATAATTTCAGCACTACAATTCCTGCATTACTAATACCTGCATTACTAATCTCTGCATTACTTGTGTTCGTATCAAACGACCCCTTAAAAAGCTATGAGATATATCAAGTTTAAATTCTAGCGATAACAAAAAATATTGAGTAATTTTTTCTTATATACTTAGGCTTGATGCTTATTAGGTAGCGAAAAATATTCATAAACAATCTATAGAATCTCAATTACATATGAAGGTAGAATTATATTCAGCTAACTTCCTCAACCACCGTTAACTAACTTCTAACAACTTCTGCTCTCTTAAACTGCCTAACTAACTCTTTTGTCTCCAGTGACTAATTGATCCCCCAACTATCCTGTTGTACACTTAAGTCCCCGGCTCTAATTAACATATGACATTATGTGATCCTATTTCTTTTTTAACATGTGAAAAAAAAAATATTTTTTTAAAAGGACGAATTTACAAAATCGGTATGATTTTTTGGAACTCAATAATTTTTAACCCTAACTTTATATTTGTATTGAAAAATCGATTAAATGTATAAGTATTTTTAGTCTGGAAGGCATGAGCAAACTTAGATGTTGGTCACGGGGGTTCAAATCCCATTGTACACTTCTTAACATCACTTTTGTTTTTTTCACCAAACACCCCCCATAGGCACTTTTTGTTTTTTTGTTTTTTGTTTTTAAACTGACCAGCCAACATTAAAGCATTTTCTTACTTGCTCAAACTAAAGTATTATTTTTGCGCAAATGCTAGGAACCCATAAGGTTTAAAGTCTATATTTGCTTTTGTCTTTTTATATTTTGAAATAATTTATCTTTATCTAATAATTTATAGTCACACAAAATATAAATACTTTATTTCACAAGTTCAAAAATTTACTTTTTTTTCTTAAATTTCGTGTCCAGTCAAATATATTCACGTTAATTAAAACAAAGAGAGTATATCACAGTGGAAGGTGAGAATTATTGTCTTTAAAAGAGCGAGTTGAGGATTCAAGAAGCTCCTTTTGGGTTAAAACCCCAAGGTACAAAACTATGAGGCCTTAAAGATTGGATTAGAGCGGATAATGTCTCTATTTAATTCCTTTGTTCATGTGGTGATTGGGTTGAATGTTGATGTTTAACATAAAGTATATATATTTCTGTGTATATCGCTTCACATTTGACTTTTGTTTCGTGAAAGTGGGATGCTAAATGCTATGATTTATATTAATTTGAAGTGCTTTTTTGTGTAGGAATGAATCAGGAGCAATTGGGGGCGAAACGCGCAAGAATTGAGCCAAAACAGAACAAAATTGGACAAGGTCGCATTTGGGCGCCACAGGCAGCGCCTGGCGCCACCTGTGGCGCTGAGGGCAGAAAGCTTACTGGAAGCAGCACCCTGGTGGCCGCCTGGCGCTACCCAGAGCGCCGATAACACAGAGTTCTCTAATTTTGCTTGGGACAAAGTTATTTTCGGCCCTAAACCTATCCAACACGTATAAAAGAAAGACAAAACCTAATTTTGAAAAGAGGAAACGTGATTTTAGAGCAAAAAACACAACGAAATCGGGAGGAAGCAAGAATTTTTAGTTTCTTCAATCTTTTCTAGTATTTTATAATTGATTCAAAACCTATACTTTTGTTTGATTAGATCACGAGTGGTTAAACACCCATTGTTCTGGGGTTGTGATTAGCCATGAATATTGTTGTTTGATATTAACTTTACCTTGATTATAATTTACTAATATATGGTTGTTTCTTCAATTCTGTGTTTAATTGCTTAATTGTTTGGCCAACATTTAGGTTCTATCTACTATCTATGCTATGATTGGGAAAGCCGTGTTTAAATTAGAGAAGAGTTGAAGAGAGCATGATCTTAACCCTTACGGGGAGCAAATTCGTGGTTAGGAGAGGAATATACCTAATCATCGTGCTTAATTAAATATCGTGATCTTTTTACATTCTTAATAGATTGATTTCATAGGAATATAGGTGTTAATCTATTGAGAATAGGTGTGTAGTACTTCGGGAGAAGGCTATGAGAACGTTTATCGATTAATTAGCAATCATGAGTGAATTATATGAAAGGGAGAGTTAATTCGAACACAAGACGCTTGGTAATTCAATCACAACCCTGTAATGCTTGTCGCTATTGAGTAAATACAATCACTTAGTTATTTGATAATTTAGTTATAACTTAGAGTTAGCATAATCAATTATTGAACTTGAATTTTGCTTGATTGAATAACAATATTAGTGTGTTAGTAAGTAGTTGGTGTAAGTCCCTGTGGGTACGATATCTGGACTCAAAATCTTATATTACTTGTCGGCCACGTATACTTGCGTGTGCGTAAGGGAGCAACAAATGTTGTTAATAATAATAGTAATAATAATAATAATAATAATAATAATAATAATAATAATAATAATACTTAGTCTCCTGGAAAAAATAATGAACATATTATATATTTAACTCAAACAAGTCTAGTAATTTAGAAAACCACCGTTGGAAAGTATCTTGGCATCATTTTCTACAGATGGGACTTCATTTTCTTTCCTTCGTGTGAGAAATGTGGGCATGTTAGTTGTATAGATGTTGAAGACATAAACAATATACAAATTTAAAGTGTGGGCTTTAAGAAAAGTAGAAGAGAAAGGGATATTATTACTTTTAGCCAGCGCCAGAAACCATCTATATTTGATAGTTCAAAAAATATATAAAAATTTGTATAATTTATATATATAAAATATAGAATGTATATATATAAAAAATATAAATTTTATAAATTTTTTCGATTATTATTTTTACAACGGCTACACGAAAAGCAAAGCCCATGAAGCCCAAAATGACTTTTCAATGCTATAGCCTAATGCAAATGGCCCAGTCAAAGTATGTCAATACTAGAGTCAATCCAAGCCCAATTTCAGTGAACAAAACTTGTGGACAATAAAATTTGGAGAAGTTTCTCAATTTTCTAAGTCTCAACATGGGTTAATAGTTAGAAGTCGTCAGCAAGTAGGACACGTTCACCTTATAGCTTGATTGGCCAAATTTTTTCCCGAGCCAAAAATATTTTTTTTCTAGAGGTGTTTGGCTAAGTTTTTTTTGAGGAAAAAAAGATGTTTTTGGCTAGAAGCAAAAGTAATTTCAAAGAAGTAAAAAAAACTAACTTCTACCTAGAAGCAGAAGCAGTTTTGACTTTTTTTTTTCTACCAAAAATACCCTTTGTAAAATATTATATATACAAAATATCTTACTTAGTTTAAACTATTAAGTAACATAAACTGACTTTTGGGATGAACTTTCATATTTGTTGAATAATTTTTTAATATATTTAAATTATCTTGAAAAAATAAAGTTTTTTTTCAATTTTATTTTTATATTTTACTTAAATAAAATAAAAAACTTAATTACTATATTTAATAATAAACGTTTGTAATTATTTTTCTACTTATATAATATTAACTATTAAGTAAATCTCTTCATGTTCTTATTTGTAATTTGCCTCTTAAAAGCGCTTTTTGAAAAGCTTGGCCAAACACAAATTATTATTCAAAAGTATTTTTCAAATTTATTAGCCAAACATAAACTGTTTTTCTCCAAAAGTAATTTTTCTAAAAATACTTTTAAAAAATTTATTTTTTAAAATAAGCTAATTTTTTCAGTTTGCCCAAAACATACTATTAATTAGATATCTTTTTTGATTCGAGTGTTTTACCCTCTTTAGTAGGCCTATTCAACGCCAATCTAAATTAACAAATGGGTGATTTTTTGATATCAAATGATTTTAAAAAATAATGGACCAGAAAGTAAATGAATATAATTATTTAAAAATAAAATCCCAAAAGTTATAATACATGATGATATTGAGCATTTTTATTTACTACTGCTTGTTTGTAAATCATTTGATGTTTTTTTTTATTTGTTTTGAGATTTTTTACACGAGGTATAAATATGTATATCACGAATCCAATAGTGGTTCAGTATTATATGTATACATATCCTATCAGTATTTTAACCAGATAACTTTTATCAATTATAAAATAAAAGTTTTTTCAAATTGGCAAGTCATTCATATTTGCTTGGACATTAAAAATTTAGCATAAAATTAATAGATTTCACATTGTGTAAATTTTTTGAGAAAAATAAATAAAACCAAAAGTTTAAAAAATGATAAAATTGTCCGATTTCAAATAATACAACTTTCACCTTTTTTTTTTCCCCTTATAAAATCAGAAAAAAAATTGTGATCCCCAATTTTTCTTGTTTGGTGGGGTAGAGTTGTGAGGGTAGGGGGTTGTTAGGGGTGGCTGGTTTAGGTGGGTTACGTAGGACATTGTATAAATTGGTCTTTGTATGTGATCCGCGTTGGCTTCGTCCCCCTGTTCGAAGCTCCTCTTTCCTCTGGAATCAAAGAATTATCCTTCAGAATCAATCTTCCCCTCCCCCCCCCCC
>MCJB01002147.1:57920-102885 GCA_002018475.1 Nicotiana obtusifolia
GGTTCTTTTTCCTGTAATTTTCTCCATTTTTATATATACTGAAACTAGTCGGTAGAGTATATAATTATCTCTCAGTTTCTCTATTTTAACCTTACCCTAACTTTACCTTATGGCCACAGTTGTCGAGTTTGAATGTCAACAACTCGTCAACGAAATTCAAGATCTATCCATTGAACCTCAGGTAAATTGGGTTTCTTTTGTTATTTATTATTTTTTTGGTTATTTCTAGTTTTTGATTTTGTTGGTTTGTTTTAGTGTTAATTGTGGTTCAAGATCCAATTTTTATTTGAAATAATTATGTGGGTGTTGATTATTTTGAAGTAATAGCTGACCCATTGTGCTTTTGGACTGTTTTTACTTTATTATTAGCTGGGTCTGTTTGAATATTTTATCCGATCCAAAATTCAGTTTTTCCTTGAGATGATTTTGACTATATTTAAGTAATTAAGTATCACATTTCCTTGGATTAGCGTCTATTCTTTATTGATCTGGTAATTTTCCTGTTTCTATTGAGCATTTTTTCCTCCAACAAAATTGGATTTTCTATTTAGTAGATTGTAGTGTTAGATTATGGAAGTTTAGTTGTTAATCTGAATTAAGATTTGTGTTGGGTATCGGAATAAATGATATAGAGGATTTAAATGTGAAAAGGAAACATATTCTAGACTAGATTGGGATCAATGTGTAGCTATTTTATAACTGAAATCCCTCATGACCAGTGGCGCACTGTTAGAAACTCAGGCCAACCCCTCTACCACTTTCCACTTAGATACTAGGCTTTTGTATACAATAGGGTTTGAACCATTGACGTGCACCTAACCCACACATAACAAATTGTGCTCTTGTCACTAGTCCAAATCCCTGGGAGGAGGATTAACGTAGTTGAGTGAAGATTTGTGTGATGGGATAGTTTTGTGATGATAATTGATGCTTGTTGTAAATTTTCACGAGTTTTTGAGAGAAGCGGGGATTGTTAGATTATCTTGAGTTGACACTATTCATCTGATTTTATTTGATGAAGAGTGTTAGTTATGGTAAGGTGATTATGAGATTTGGTTAAAGTTGGAACTTTTGTCTTTTAGTTGATTGCGAGTTTCTGCTTTTTGTGGTTCCCGGAGTTTCTTGTATATGCTACTTGTTTGTTATCATAAAGCAGGCCTTTTTTCTGGACAGCTTATAATGGAAGGGAGTAGTAATTGTGTGCAAAGAACTGCTGAAAATTGGTTAATTTAAATGGCAATGCGTTATATTTAGTAACTTGTCTGATATACTATATAACCTTTCTATTTTGGCGTACTAAACTAACTATATCTTTTGCGTTGTGAATTTACAATAGCTCGGAATTTTCTATTTCTATCTTATTCTTGTGTGGATTGAGTTTAGATGTGACATTGGGGTTCACTATATGGGTTCCATTGATTGATATGGGATTTCCTTTCAGAAGAAAATGAAGAGCACAGCTGAGGAAACACACCGAGTTGGGTGCGAGAATAACCATCATGGGATTTGTGCTATTTGTTTGAATAAGATAATGCTTGAAGAAACTGCCCTGGTAAAAGGTTGCGAGCATGCTTACTGGTTTGTCTAACCAACCATTCTCTTTTGTCTGTTTACTGCCATTTGATCAGCAGCACTTGATTCGGTTCTGTTCATTCCTGTTTTAGATAAATATATCACGTTAATTTGGTTTTGCACCTAAATATCCATAAGATGATGTTACAATTATTTTGTTATAATGGAGATCAAAATGGCAGTAAATGGAGGTTAATAGTGAAGGGGGAGAATCATATATGTCAGGTTACACTGCAAGACAGGGAAGAGAAGGAAAAGAAACTTCTCTTGCATTTTTTAGTCTGGTTACTGCAATGACGTTCTTACAATTTTTGGATCCAAACTTTTATGGAGACACTCATATATGTCAGGGGTGCTAATTCTGTTTAGCAACTCTTTTAATTGCGAGACGGGGAAAGAGAAGGAAAAGAGACTTTTCTTGCTTTTTTTGGTCTGGTTACTGCTATGACAATCTTACATTTTTTGAATCCAAACTTTCATGGAGACCGGTGCACTGGAGATGTGCAGTGGTGAGGTAAGGAAAATATGAAAAGGATTCTTTACTTTTGCATACACTACTGTATATTTTTGGGTTGGGGAAGAAGTAATGTGTCGTGTAGTTTCCCCATAGTCCTCAGCCATAAATACAAGCTATGTTTTATGGTGGTCTCTGTTATTGGTTTCTGCACCAGCATCCTATCCTATCACTGCCCAAAATGTTTATCCCAGTGGTCACACAGATGCTTTTTTTTGGATATTGTGAAATGTGGTCTTGTAATGTGTTTCGACTTCTGTTTATGATAGGTTCTCGTGATTGCATGGTTCACCTATTAGTGTGTGCTTGATATCAAATTATGGTTTTGTGACTGTCGTGCTCCTGCTTGATATATGTTTATTTCTGACTACTTTATTTCTAGGAAATCCATCATTTTAAGGGTGTATTCTAATTTCTAAGCTTTGCATTAATTTTTGAAACTGTGTCCTTTACGTGTCTTTTCTTTGTAATTAAAGGAAAATGTTGCGATGATAATATGTTTCTCCTTTTGTTGTTCAGTGTGACTTGTATCCTTCGATGGGCAACCTATAAAAAGGAACCAACGTGCCCTCAGTGTAAGCATCCATTTGAGTTTATCTACATCCATCGCGCACTTGATGGAAGGTAACTAATCAGTTTTGAGTAATCTTTCTTTCCTTTAAATTTTGTGATACATCATGATGCTAATAACTCGGTCTATGTGGTATCTCATTGACACTGTTATCTGTATTAATATGTCATTGCCTTATTTGCTGGAGTAACATATCGATTTTATTTTCCAATATCTTTTATACAGAACAATTGCCTTGGTAACTTCACCTTCAAATTTGAATTTTTTTCCAGCATTGACCCTGCTTACAATCTCTCAATTAGCACAGACACCAGATACTATGACTCCCTAGATTTAGGCTAATGGGAAGAATTCATGGTGGTCGAACCTTGGTCCTGTTGTTGTTCTTAAACCCTTCAATTTCTAAAAGGCTAGTTCTCTGGCAACACCTTTAAAGTTGTGGGATATGAGTTGCCTTTTTTTTGCTTTGGTTGGGGCATGGTGAAATCTCTAGAGGGAGGGAGGAAGGGAGGTGAAGTTTTGTGAAGCGAATTATTAAGAGTTTAATCTAGAGAGGTTCAGATAACTGCTTGATTTCATAGCAAGTTCCCATTATTTAATATGCCAGAACAAGTTGATCTCTAGAGAATATTCCAGCACTTGGTTTACCTAGCTCAGGTTGTGCATCCAGTAACTATTGAATTTCTACCCTTTTACAGTGTCTCATATCTCTTAGTGATTCAGAAGGTGTTCAAATTAATCTTGTCCCTTTACCTTGCAAAGACACCTAATACATTAGGATGAGTCTGACTAATTTCAACATTCCCTAATTAATAAGAAGGATGTGTTGTTGTCATGATATTAACTATTCTTCACGGTTTTCTTTACAAAATATGAATTCTTTGTAGGTTGTATTGATAACAAAAAAAGAAGCTTGTAGGCTGCATTGGAGACCAAACTTGTCTAATTGTTTTTCTTTGCATGTTGATGCATTGTTGCATCTGTTTTTGCCATCTATACTTTATTTTGATTTCGATTTCCTTGGCTAGAAAAAAATTTTCTTAGTTGCAGCTGGGTGACTTCTCTCCTTATAAGTAATAATGATTCGGAGATCAAATTATTTTTCCAGTTCTCTTTTTTGCTTTGACATATTGACTTGGCGCATTGTTGTTTCTGTGTTTACCATCTATTATACTTCTTTGGATTTTAATTCCTTTGTTGCAGCTGGTGACTTCTTTCCTCATATGTAATAATTGTCTGTCCATTTTAACAGCCTTCGGGACTACATGTTTGAGGAGAGCGTTTGCCTTCTCCTCAGGGCATCATGGTTTAAACCTTTGATTGTGGAGGAAAGGGCGGAGGTTGATGATGATATGGATGACTTATACATGTATGATTATGAAGAAGAAGAAGATTTAGCAGAAGATTATTTCGTTAGTAGTTCATCGAGACTCCGTATAGGCAATAGACGATGGGGTGATAACGGATATGTCAGTGCAGGAAGGCAAGAAGCAAGGCCTATTTATCGACCAAACTCTCAGGAATCCAGTGCTGGTCCCTCTCGCGAGCCTAAGAAGAAGGAGGATGCTGTTCCTAAAGAACTTGTTGGCCGGCGTGCAAAGAGGGCACTGAAGCGTGAAGCTGCTGATAAGGCGGCCGCTGAGAAGCACCAGCAGCGTTTGGTTAGGATGGGTCGGAAGTGAGTTGTGCTCCTTGACAACCCTGAAGATCATCACTTCATGAATCGCACACCCATGTACAGTATTTTACTTCTCTTGTTTGTAAAATAATTGACATAGTCAATATGCTGGATTTACTGGTAAAATGGGATGGACCATGTTCATGTCCCTGTTGTTATTTCCAGATATTTATTATCCTTGACAAAGGGGAAAGAGAACTCCTTATTTCCCCAATAAATGTACATTGTTAGGTGAATTTCATAGTTGTCTTTAGATTCTTGACATTTAATAATCTTTTTCGATTCTCTTATCTGCTTCAGATATTAAGATAGCATTGGATGGAGGATTCAAAAAGATCTGTAAATATGTTCCATTTGTTTAATTTTTAATAATGGCATTACTAATTTCTTTGAAGTGAGTGGCCTTTTTATCCACACATTTACCAGTTTTGGGCAGATTCTAATTGAATATTCTCATAGTGCCTTTTCCAGGATGGATCATTCAAATTAATGGATTTCAGTTTATTTAACAATAAGGTTATCTTCGTGTGACCTATAGGTCACCGGTTCGAGCCGTGAAAGCAGCCACTAATGCTTGTATTAGAGTAGGTTGTCTCCCCGTACTTGTGTGAACGCTAGTTGCTTTGTGCGCATGGCTGTTCTTGAGTTTAGTTCAACTCTTAGCTTGACATTTATTGAACTGCAACATCTTTAATCTTTTCTTTTTGGTTCCAACATCTTTACTCATCACATTAGATCTAACAAGATTGAGCACTAAGAATTCAACCTTCCTTTTACTGTGATTTTCATGGAGTAATTCTTGCACGTCCATGATTTACTCACTATGATGATTGCTAGTAGTTAGTAGATGGATATATAAAGTGAAATGGATGAAACTGATCAACTCTTAGCCACGTGATCAACCCTGAAATCTATGTGTAAACAAATCTAAACCCTCCACATGTATCAACTGATACCTAGTGTCATGGCAGTGTTCGGACCCGTTTGTGCATATGCGTATCCACTATTCTGCCGGATACTTGTTACGTTAGATCAATGCGAGCACTGTGCAACTCTTCCCTTCACGCTTTAGGCAGATGAAAAGTAATCATTTAGCAATTTTTCTCGGTTGAGATATGAATCCTAGTCTCTCATGATTTTCACTCACTTTATTGACTTAGATTGCATATACTTACGGTTCATTTGGTACGAGAGATAAGGGATAATTAATCTGGAGATTAAATATTAGATGAGTTTATCCGATGTTTGGTTGATAAAATTACGATATAACTAATCTCGGGATTACTTGTAGTGTTGTTTTTATTCATATGGGTAGGGTGGGATAACAATTCCGTAATGACTAATAACGTGATAATTAAACCCGAGATAACTTGTTTCTCAATCAAACGACCCCTTAAATCACATATTTTCTTAACTAAACCAATAAATCTTAGTAAACTATTTCAAGACTCCTTAAAATAGGAGTAGGTAAAGTTATTGTAACACATGGCAAAATCTATTGAGACTTTGAAGAGAATCTTTGAAAGAGTCAAGAATGATGAAATGGAGATGGTAGGACCTCCATTTTCAATAGGTAGTGATAGCAAATGAAGGAAGCTGCAATGCCAAGCAAAGCAAAACCCCACACTCTAACCAAATATCTCTCTATCTTTCACCCACTCCACAAAAGCTAGAGAAAACATTTAAAAGTGGAGGAAGAAAAATTAGTCCTCCTTCTCATTTCATCATCATTTTCATCATGCTCCTTTTAGAAAATTCTTCCCCTTTTCCAAAATGCAAAACTAAAAAAATATTTTTGAGAAAGATCTTCACTCTAAAATGCTGTTAAGCAATCAAACCAACAAGAAATTAAGTCAAAATAAATAAAAACATGAAAATCTCATGGTTAGTTGTTTTACTTAAAAACAAACTTTTCTTCTCATCTTGCTGGCTCCTCCCTACTAGTTCTTTGTGAACTTATTTTGTGTACATCGACAATATAAAGAGTGTAATTTTATCTGTTGAAATAATTAACCTATCTTGTTTTCCTTGTTACTAATTCTATGTTTTATGAATTATTACTCGTGGTTATCTTTTAGTGACCTGATAGTATACAAAAATTTACACGATAAGTGCATAGAAGTTTAAGCACTTATTTTCTGCCCTTTCCATTCTATATTAGTACATACTTCTCACTTCTTTCCACCTACACAATTCCTATAGAAACTTCTCTAGTTCAATTGTAAGTCACTCTAATCCTTGTCCTCCCACCCCTTAAAGAAACCAGAAAGAAATGTTCCAAACCTCCAAAGCCATGTTTGTACTCCAAGTAATATGTTATATGTACTAACACACAATAGTTTTTAGCTTGTTCTTGCCTCCCAAACCTCCAAAAGAACCAAATAAAGCAACATCAAATGTGTATTTTTGATCTTTCATGTTGTTCTAGCTATAGCAAATTAGCACACAAGACATCAGCCTATCCCCTATTCCATTTCTTGATTTGAAAGAACTAGATTCTTGATTTTCCTTTTATGGGCTCCTTCAAGCAAACATCAACAAGTTTTCTATACAATCCAAATATAAGTACAGATTCAGAATCTGAATTCTCTGGAATTCTTGAAATTCATGTCCACAATGCTAGGAACATTCACAACATTTGTATCTATGACAACCAAGATGTTTATGCCAAATTTTCCCTTACTTACAATCCTGATGAAGCCATATCAACAAGGATCATAAATGGTGGTGGCAAAAATCCAGATTTCAATGAAGATTTAGCCATGAAAGTATCCCAAATCGACTCGATCCTCAAATGTGAAATATGGATGCTTAGTAGAGCTAAAACACTAATGGAAGATCAACTCTTGGGCTTTGCTTTAGTACCTATTTCTTCAATTATTGGTAAAGGGAAAACTACTCAAGATTTTAGCCTTTCTTCTACTGATTTGTTTCATTCCCCTGCTGGTACTGTCAAATTGTCACTTTTCTTGAATACCAACAACCCCATTTCAGTTTCAAATAATCCTTCTTGTTCACCATCATCTTCTTCTTCTATAAGTTCTGAAGTTGTATTACTAGACAGAAACACATCTCAACTTGTTCTTGATCCGATCGAGTATTCAAGAATTGAGTTCCCTGAAATCAACTTAGTTAAAGAGAATCAAGAAATGGTGTCCCAATATTTTGGCTTAGGTGGTTCATTTCTCCAACTTTCTGCATCATTTCACAGTCAACAACAGCAGCAGCCCGAGAATCATGACTACGAAATGGCTGCAATTAATCCATCAGAAGAAGAAGAAGAAGAAGAAGATGATGATGATGATGAAATTGTTGATGATCATGACTCAAATATTTCTCCAAAAGAAAGTATACACAATTCTTGGTTCCTTAGCTCCTCATTGGCAAGTACACTAACTGAAGACAGGAACTCAGCAGGCTCATCACCAGATAAAAAGATCGATAAAAAGGTTTCGATTAAGAACGAAAAAGAAGAAAGGAAAGAACCCCATGTGGTATTTTCAGCTCCATTAGGGAATATAATCAAGATTGATGCAGAACAATCAGCTATGCAGCAGCAAATAGTTGATATGTACATGAGAAGTATGCAGCAGTTTACTGAATCATTAGCAAAAATGAAGCTGCCTTTGGATTTGGATAAATCAGGAGCTGATCTTGATGATCAGAAAGATCATGTGATTCAGAATCATGGAAGTTCATCAGATATGAATAACAATAAGAGGAAAGAGAATTCAAGAGTGTTTTATGGTAGTAGAGCTTTCTTTTGAACTGTCTATGTTTGATGATGGTATTCAAAATCTGGTTTTAAACAGTATTTTGGTCATCTAATTGAAGGGTAGTCTTGGCGTGATTGGTGAGGTTGCAGCATGTGACCAGGAGGTTATGGATTTGTGTCGTGGAAACAACCTCTTGCAAAAATATAGGGTAAGGCTGCATACAATATATCCTTGTGGTCCGACCCTTCCCTGAACTCCGCACATAGCTCGAGCTTAGTAGACCGGATTGCTTTTTTATTTTGGTCGTCTAATATTCATCTCTTTATGTTGTGTTTAGTGTGACTAAGAGCGACATGATAAAAGTAACCTAAGTTATTCTCATATGAGAATTGTTCCCATTAGCCATTATCTCAAAATCTCTTTTCAAGATCAGGTGTATGTGATTTTGATTAATTTTTTCTTACAATAGTTCCTAAATGGTAATTGGATTATGTCTGTATCAAGTATTTTACATTAAAAATAGTAGTCTTGCTTATTCCGGTAATTGTTGATACAGAAAAAACTAGTTCGGACATTATCAAATATGGAGCTATAAAAATAAATTCAACTATAAAACAAAAAATTTGATTGCAAATCAACAATTCAACATATTTAGGCCAAAATACCAAATAAAAATAGGACGCTTTTTTTTAAATTCCTAAAAAGATGCATATTTTGTCCAAATCTTCTTTCTTAATGGTACGAAATATGAATAACAGATGGAAATGATATCAACTTATCAAGTAGCAACTTTTAAACATGTTGTTTAAAATATATCAACAATTTACAATGTATTTAAAGATTAACCAATTTGCTCAAACTTCAGGACAGCATGTCCTGAAGTTTAACTTCAAGTTCAGGACATCGTACCATAAAGTACAAAAATTGTATCCAAAAATTTAAATTTTATGTCCTGAATTTCAAATTAGCAGCTCAAAAATTTAGGACACTAAATCTTGAATTCCAAATTAGTAGGCCAAAAGTTCAGGATACTTAGTCCTGAAGTTTAGGTGAATTGGCTCATCTTTAAATATATTGTAAATTATGAATATATTTTAAAAGGCACATTTAAAAATGACTATTAGTGCACTTCGCTCGAATAATATTACAGTTGGGCCTTGTTTTTGGGCTAGTTCGCTATTTCTCTGGGCCAACAAAATGTTCAGAGGAGAAGGATACATATTTCCCCTTTGAAAATTAATTTTTAACGTTGAATGAGTATTCAACGCACCTTAAAGTTATTTCTTATTGCTTTGGACTCTTTTTCATTTTTGCAATAACTAGGTAAACAAGTAAACTAACCAAAATTAGAAACATCTTAATTAGATTGTGGTAATGAGATTACTAATAAAAAGATTTTTTATATAACTTAATTAGATAATCTATATATCTATATATTTATATATAATAAAGGAATAAAGTTACCATATATAATTAGCATTGTGGTTAAGCCAAGTGGCAAGCTATTAAAAAGCCACTTGGCATTTAAAGTGAGTTTTAGGGGAGATTTTCAAATAAGAAAATAGAACTTATATAGTATCCAATGTAATGAAAATCTTAAGTTTTTCTTAAATTTAGTTTTGACTCTTATATGGCAATCTTCAATTCAATTTGTTATGGATATTTAATTGTTTCATATCCGGCTAAGTAGTTTATTTTATCCGACAAATCTTATATTTATTAAAGGAATAAAGTTACCATATATAATTAGTATTATGGTTAAGCCAAGTGGCAAGCTATTAAAAAGCCACTTGACATTTTTGAAGTGAATTTAAGGGGAGATTTTTAAATAAGAAAATATAACTAATATGAAATTCAATTTATTGGAAATCTTAGTTTTTTTTAAAAAAAAATTTAGTTTTGACCTTATATGGCAATCTTCAATTCAATTTTGTTACAGATCTTTAATTGTTTCATATCCAGTTAAGTAGTTTTATATGTCCCGACAAATATGCAAAAAAGAAAAAGTATGAATTTATTAAGATAATTAAAAGTTGTATCGATTTTCTATAAAGATGCAAATGTCATATAGAATACTATAATTATGGCAAAAAAAAAAGAGAGACAAATCCATCAATACATTCATGGATATAAAAGCTATAGAAATTATAAACAAAAAGAAGACGAAATAAATAAAGTTATATGAACTGTTAAAAGAAAAAAAAGAGAGTAAATTACTCTTGCATAAAGTAAATAACAAAAATTTAAAATAAAATTAAAACTCAATATTTTATATTAAAAATAAAGGAGAACATAAATTTACGCTTGAAATAGTAGTATTCTTCTATCTACTTATTCTATTAAACAAAATAAAAAAAATTATCCAAGCTTTTGAATTGAAAAAATAACTCCAAAGACGAAAAAATACCTTGAGATTTTAGTAAAGTATAAGTACGAGCATATGCACTTTTATTTTTTATTTATTATAAATTAAGTACTAGATGAAATAATTAGATCAGATTGTATAGTAAGGGAAATAATATAGAAAGGGCAGGTGGAGATAGTGTGAGAAAATTTATACTTTGAGTAATGTAAAAAGTAAAATAAAAATAATATATAAATAATAATAAATATTATTGATAAGGTTAAACATCAATCTGAGCTATAGAATAAAAAAAACACAAGAATAAAAGTAGATGAAAATATTTGTTACAAGAAAAATAAAAACCAAAGTCATTGTTATAATGAGAGTAACGGAAGATATCAACAATTTTAAATTATGGGTAACTTAATAAAATAGACAAGAAACCAAGAAAAAGGAGAAACAATATGTAAATACAAATTTTCATGTTGAGATATATAAAAGGATAAGACTTATTTGATTTTTGAGATGAGAAATTTCTTTAAAATAATTCATATGATCGTGCTATATAGATAAGATCACGTAAAAGAAAATATTATAATAGATAAAACTAAAACAAAGAATATAGAAAATTGACATAATTCTAAGAAACAAATAAAAATATAAATTTTTATGTAGCAATTTTATAAAATATTTAGAAGTCAACTTTCATACTAAATACAAAAAGGAAAGATAATTTAATTTAATTGCTTATTGAAAGTGATACTAAAATAATAATTATTACATTTATTAGTAGATTTATGTTATATAACAAACAAACTTCTCTATTTAAACTTTGAACTAATTCAACACCCCGCATTTAGTAAAATAATATCACAATATTCATATTATAGATAAACGCTAATAAAAAGAGAGTTAAAATATTATAGAACAAAAATGAAGATATAAAGAGAAAATAGAGATAATATGATTTTATCCATACTTTAAATTTATTTGACAAAATAAGTAAAAAAATAATACTAAAAAATATTATTGAAAATTTGAACAACGAGAGAATTTTGAGAAATAGTCATACAAGATAAAGTTAAGTTAAATTTTATGAGTAATACAAAACTATATCCCTTTTATTATATTAGTGTGGTAAGTTACTAATTGTTTCATGTCATAATTTGATAATACTAAGTAACGGATAATACAATTAGAATAACCAAAGAACAAAAACATATAAATATTAGGCAAAATATAGAAATATAAGACTTATAAGTAGAATTATGATGATAAAATTCATACATATACTTATACTATAAATTATAATAAATAAAGAGTCATAAAGGAAGAATATTAAAAAAAGAAATAATTCCAAGCGATAACGTAAAATATATGTATCAATTCATTTATTTCTAAAGGAAATTTTAGTTATTAAATAGAAGAATAACTCATAATTCCATAGTGAAAATAATTTAAAAAATAAAATAATATTAGAATACTTATACATAATATAAGTATATTATATAAATACACAAAATAAAAATTATTAAAAATATTAGTATATTTTTTATAAAAAAAATTAAAAGGCCTATCTTCTTATATTTTTGACGAATTTAAGATCACATTTTAACCAAAAAAATACTAAATAATTTTTATTATTAGTAGACAAAATGAAAAAAGTAATCAAATATTACAGTAGAAAAGAATATATAAAAGAGGGGAATAAAGAACATTAGAATATTTATTATATTAATTAATTAATAAAAATAAGAGGTAAGTAAATAATACTCAAAAACTCTATTGATGAATTAAGATAATATACAATTTTAAACAGTAAAAATAATAAAAATATTTTCTGAGTAAGAAAATATATATCTATGTTATATTATAGAAAAATAATGACAAAATATCAAGCCAATTTACAAGTTAATAAAAAGTCACATTAATAAATATCTAGTAGTAAATAATTGATAATTTAATAAAAAATAAAATAAGAAATAATAATTTATTTAATTACCATATGATGTGTATCCTTTGATTATATTAATTTGTTAAATTCTGCATACTGTATTAAAAAATAAAATAGCAACTAAAATTTATTAAAATAATATGATATATTAGATCATAATTTCATAAGATTCTTAGCTAAATTATTCCGCATATGGCTCTGGGATATAACACCAGTAACAATAAGGGTGAAGAGGTAAAACTATCTCTTTGTGGCATATGAAATAATTAATTTTCCATTATAGTATAGTATATTTTTAGTTCCTCCTATGATACTAACAAACCAAACTCAGATTTTAGACTTGCTTGACCTCGATATATTTAGGTACATTTTCCTTGCTCACCTAATTGAGAATTTAATATCTTTTGATGATGTAAATATTTCTTTTTACAGTTAGAGTAGTGTGTAGTTTTATATATTCTTTTTTCTTTTTTAAATTAGTCTACCATCTTCTACGTAAACAGTACGTGTAATACTTAGAAAGCAACATTTAACTATGGAGTGCATCACATTGCTCTTTTTTTTCGAAAAATTTACTTTTTTCTGTTTTCTGGCTGCCTTCTACTCTATTCTAATATTTCGTCGGCCATCAATACTAGGGCATATATCTTGAGTTGCTCGAAGAGACAGAGAGAGATTCTAATGTCTCATCGGCCATCAATACTATGACGTGTATCTTGAGTTGCTCAAAGAGAGAGAAGGAAGAAGGAGAGAAAGAAGAATATTTTTAGAGAGAATCGTGTGTTTATTGAAAGAAAGAGAAAGGAAACATAAATAGCATATTTTATGCCTCAATGGTAGTATATACCATAAATACCTATTTTGTTATAAAATATAAGAGGTAGCTATAGAAAATAATATTTTAAAATAATTTTGGTTTATAGCAAATAGGATCTATACATTTGCTATAAGAGGTAAAATTTTCTTAACTATTTGTCATGTCCTATCACCAATGGATGTGGTATAGTGGATGGAGCTACTCTTCCCTTAACCAAAGGTCTCGAGTTCGAGTCCTGGGTGTGGAAAAATTCTTGGTAGGGAGTCAACATTTAACCAAGAATAATTCAAATGATGTGTTCTATAATTTACTGTATATTACAAAATGATGGATCATAATTATAAACAAACTTTAATCTCGTGGTCTGATCTCCTTTCCTTTCTAGTTGTTAGAAAAGATTGATTATTAATACTTTTTGCTATTACCTATTTATAACATGATGCAATAGACGATTATCAAATAAGGTAATTATTTTAATATATATGTAACAAAATCCATTGTATAAGGTAATTCTTTAATATACTTGCAACAAAATCCTTTGTTTATATGGTAATTATTTCAATATGCTTGCAATAAAATTCATTATAAAGTAAATAATTTAACTTCTTGGATAAAAGCCTTTAATATATAGTACAAATTTGGCACTCTATCTTATTTATATCTTTGCTCTTGGTATATTAAACAACACTGGCTTCTAATTGCCTTAAACAATCATATAAAATCATTACTTTTTGTCCCCAAAATTCAGACTTTGTGATCACCATGTGCCACTTTATGTAAATAAAAAACAAAAAGTGGCTAGGTTGTGTGGAAGATGGGAATTTAATTATATCAAAAAATATTCCCTCCATTGACACTATTTGTAATATTCTTTTTAAAATTTTCAAGAATTTAAGTTCATTAAAATTATTCATATTATAATTATATAAAAAAATTTCATATACTTGTTAATGCATAAAACTTAAACAAAAAAAAACAGAACCAAAAAGAGTAAATCAAATTTAAAATAATATGTGCCTCAATTAGGGTTAAAAATAAAAATATATTTCCAAATCCTCTCCCTATAATAACACCAAATGATGTAGCAAGAGTAGGACCAAAAGCATACATCAAATTCTCTTCTCTAATATAGCACCTATGAATGTAGCCAAAGTAGGGCCAACCTAAAATAACATAGGTATAACACTAAGGGGTCGTTTGGTACGAACACAAGTAGTGCAAGAATTAGTAATGCAGGGATTATAGTGCTGAGATTATTTTTTATCAAGCGTTTGGTTCATTATATTCAAAATTAAGCTTGTGTTTGGTTTAAAACTGTACAAAATCTTCTTTACAATTATACCCTTGAATATTCTTCTTTTAGTATATAAAAAAATTTAGGAAAAGGGTTTGAGGGGCGGTTTAGTAATTTTAGGGTCTTATCCATGTATAGTTAATGCAAGGATTAGTAATCCCTTGATTTCCTTGTTATTAGTTAAGCCCTCCTATGAGGTATAATAATTTCTTGGTTTCTTTGGTTTCCTTGGTATTAGCTCCCTCCTATGAGGTATAAGTAATTCATGTATTAGGTATGCATAAATTGAATTGAGCAACCAAACATTGTATTGGACGGATTAAATTTTTATACAGAAATTATTTTACTTAATACAGCCTACCAAACGACCCCTACTTCAAAATTTTCTTATCCAATAAATGTAGTATAGTTAGTATTCAAATCCGAGTAGAAAAAAAAAAGCAAGGGATTTCTTTCAATTTACTTAAATTAAGCTTTGATGAGGTGTATTAAATAAATTATACGTAGATACTAAATGATATAATTGGAATATGCGCAAATAAATTCAAACACCACTAATATTATCTTCTCTAAAATACTATCTTCCAACTAAGCATTAACATGAAGTATGAGTTGGAAAAGGGAAAAAGGAAAGAAGAGGAATCAATAGTGACTAGAACGTGAGATATAGTTTGAATTGAAGTTATTTTGAATCAATAGTTCGATTATATTTAGTTTATTTTACATTGAAAAAAAAAGTTGAATAGAAACGAGTCAAACTAACAATAGTATATATAATATAAATAAGTGTAATATCGAGATACGATGAATTGCAGGCTTCTAGGTTAGTAAGCTTATAAAAAAGTGTGCCCATGACACATTAGGTAAATCTCATATCAAAAAGGAAGAGAAAAATAAAATGTTATAGAAAGACATAACGCCACTACACGTGATACCGAAGTTCATGGTGAAATACATCCAATATTCACGTGAATTCAATTTAAAAAAAAACCATGAACATAATAATAGCATAAGTGTTCCCAAAATAATAACCGACAAAATATATATTTAGAGCCCGAAAATAATAACCGATAAAATATATATTTAGAGCTCGTTTGGATTGGCTTATTTTAAGAGCTTTTAAGCCAAAATAGTTTTTTACGCCATTTTGTAGTGTTTGAATAAAGTAAACAGATAATTTTAAGGACTTGTTTTTAAGCTAAAATGACAAAAAGAAGCCAAAAGTCAAATACTAAAATTACTAAAAGCCCGTTTGGATTAGCTGGTTTGAAGTAGCTGATAAGCATTAGGTGCTGAAAAATATTTTTTTAGTGTTGAAACTAATTTAATAAATAAGCAGTTATGTGTTTGGATACAAGAGATGAAATTGATAATAAACTGCTGCAGTATTTTGATAAAAAAAGTACTGATAAGCTCTTTTTCTGTTAAAATTACTTGAATAACCTTATAACTGTTTACAAGTATAAGAGCGTAATTTCTTCAAAATTTTAGATTCCAGATCGATTCAAATACAAAATATTCTATTTATCATTTTATTTTAAATACAACTGTGCTTAAACAAGATAATTTTTATGATAAATATAATTTATTTTATGATAAGTATATAATCATAAGTTATAATAATTAATATATTGACAAAAGTTTCTCAGTAAAAAATAAACATAAATAGGACAAAATATTTAAAGAGAAACAAACATTGTCTTTGTCACTATAATACTTAGAAAGCAATACACCAAAAATTTAATTTGTCCTCATTTATTACATATAGGATTAATACACAATCACATAGATACAAATATGCAAAGGAATAGAATCTATTGATTCTCTCCCAATTGGTTGGACCGTAGGTGCAATGATTTACTTCACGGGCGAGGTCTCTGGTTCAAGTCCAGGATGGCCCAGTTGCGCCAGGGAAAAGAATAGATTTTGCTTATCTTAAATAGTCAATGAGAATTAAAGACTTGAAGAGCCGGGGGCTTAGGTTGAAACAATACTTGAGGCAGTGAGTATTGACTTAAGAGTTTTGTTCTAAAATGAATATTTTAAGGATAAAATAGTAAAAATTTTAATTAAATTTAAAGTGCTTATAAGCTAAGAAGTCATAAGGCGAGGATGACCAGCTTATGGCTTTTGACTTATTTTTAACTTATAAACACGTAATTTATAAGCACTTTTAACTTTAAGAAAAGTGTAAATAAGCCGAAAAGTATTTTATAAGCTTAGCTAAACACCCTTTTTAACTTAACTTAGAATAAGCTACACTATATATTAAACCTCCAATTTTGACGATCAACAGAACAAACAAAAAACACATACCTTCCTCTTAGTACAAGTCTTCAACTTCTGGAGCTTTGCAAAAATCTTTCCAAAATTCCCTTTACTCTCTTCTTCTCTTCTCTTCAACACCCATTTTCAATATCATAACCCACATTTGTACGATCTGAATCACAATATGATACCAAGAAAGAACAACATGGGTCGGGTTTCCCCATTGTTATTGGTGTTACTCGCATTAGGTTTCTTCTTCGCAACGTACAATTTAGTCACAATGATAATTCACAACAAGGTCGGTAGAAGTAACAGTACTGAAGAGTTCGACCCGGTTCCGAAATCGGGTCTGTCGGGTTTAAAAGCCAGCGGGCGGAAATTCCACGTGGCATTGACGGCGACCGACGCGCCGTACAGTAAGTGGCAGTGTAGGATCATGTATTATTGGTATAAGAAAATGAAGGATCGGGCTGGATCAGATATGGGTGGGTTTACCCGTGTTTTGCATTCGGGCAAACCCGATAATTTGATGGAGGAGATACCTACTTTTGTTGTTGATCCCCTTCCTGAAGGATTGGATCGGGTCAGTATATGTTTGTTTTTTTTGCTGTGAATTTAAGAATTATTTGTTTTTTTGTGTGTTGTGTTCAATTTTGTTATTTTTTGGATAAAAAGATACAAGATGATGTTTTCTTTTGTTTTATGGTTAAATTTGGAAGAATTTAAGTTATATACACTAACCGTCAATGAATTTTATTGATAGACTCATCACTTAACCATACTATAAAAGTCTGGGAAAGAGTGGTAGAGCTAAGGGTGAGGAAGAGTGTGTCTATTTTCGAGAACTGGTTTGGGTTTAATGCCGGGGCGTTCGACTACGAAGCCATCCACCTTGTTAGGAGATTGATGGAGCAGTATAGGGAGAAAAAGAAGGCCTTGCATATGGTGTTCATCGACTTAGAAAAGGCGTACTATAAAGTTCTAAGGGAGATTTTGTGGAGAAGTTTGGAGGCTAGAGAGCTACCTGTTGCCTACGTTAGGTTGATTGTATGATAGAGTAAAGACCCGTGTGAGGACGGTGGGTGGGGACTCAGACCATTTTCCGGTTATGATGGGACTGCATCAGGGGTCGGAACTGAGCCTTCTTTGTTTTCTCTGGTGATGGACGTACTGACGTGCCACATCCAAGGGGAGGTGCCGTGGTGCATGCTATTTGCAGATGATATTGTATTGATTGACGGGACGTGAGACGGGGTGAACGCGCAATTAGAGGTATGGAGGCAGACCCTGGAATCTAAAGGTTTCAAGTTGAGCAGGACCAAGACAGAATACTTGGAATGTAAGTTCAGTGGCGAGACTCAAGGAGGGGAAGGGGAGATGAGGCTGGACTCGCAGGCCATCGCTAGGAGAGGGAGTTTTAAGTATCTTGGGTCTATTATTCAGGAGGATGGGGAGATTGATGAAGATGCCACACATCGTATTGGGGCGGGATGGATGAAATGGGGACTCGCTTCCGGTGTTTTGTGTGACAAGAAGGTGACACCGAAACTTAAGGGTAAGTTCTACAGAGTGGTGGTTAGATCGCCGATGTTGTATGGGGCGGAGTGTTGGCCAGTCAAGATTGCCCATGTCTAGAAGATGAAGGTAGCAGAGATGAGGATATTGCAATGGATGTACGGGCACACCAGGTTAGATAGGATCAGAAATGAGGTTATTCGCGACAAGGTGGGTGTGACCCCTATTGAGGACAAGATGCGAGAAGCGCGGCTTAGGTGGTTTGGGCATGTGAGGAGGAGGAGCACAGACGCCACAGTGAGGAGGTGTGAGAGGTTAACATTGGAGGAACTACAGAGAGGTAGAGGTAGGCCAAAGAAGAGGTGGGGAGAGGTTATTAGGCAAGACATGGCGCAACTTCAGCTGACCGAGGACATGACCCTTAATAGGAAGGTATGGAGGTCGAGGATTAGGGTAGTAGAGTAGGTAGCCTACAGTGTTCATGACAGTAGGACTGACACGTAGTCTCGCTTTCTGTTGGTAATAGGTTTTTATGACTTACCATTGTTTTCTTTCATTGTTGATCATCTTGCTATTTTGTTGTTTTTATTCGGCTTTTATATGGCTTTTTGGTATTGTCTCTTCTTGTCTATATTTTCATTAATGTGGTGCTTATGCTTTCTTGAGCCGAGGGTCTATTGGAAACAACCTCTCTTCCTCACAAGCTAGGGATAAGGTCTGTGTACACACTACCCTCTCCAGACCTCACGGTGTGGGTTAATACTGGATATGGTTTTTTTTTTTTATGAAGTAATTTGTTCATTGATGACATCAAGAAGATGCAGTAGTACAAAAGATAATACAGCAAAAAGAACTAAGTCAGCTCTAATACAAGAAATGCTAATCTAAAACCAAGGTGCTGACAAAGTTCAGAAAGCTATCAGGGGTGTCTACGGTGGACAATTTGTGCCAACTACAAAGAAACATCAAGCACCTAGCCTTAATAGAGTGAATTGGAGTTGATACACCATCAAAGCATCTCCTATTTCTTTCTGTCCATAAACACCAAAAAATACTAGCAGGGATCAGTCTCCAGACTTGTTTGATGGCTTTATCAACTTTCCATGTGTTCCAGTTTCTAAAGGCTTCCTTGGTGCTCTGAGGCATGACCCAATTGAGTCCAAAAAGTGAGAGAAACATGTTCTACACGTCTGCAGCTACTGGACAGTGTAGAAACAAATGGCTGTTGGTTTCTTCATTGTTCTGACACATGTAGCATCTATTTACAATGTGGAAGCTTCTTTTCCTTAGATCATCCTGAGTAAGGCATGCGTCTTGTAGTGCAGTCCAACAAAAGCAGGTGACTTTTAAAGGAGCTCTTGTTCTCCATATAAGCTTCCATGGCCAGCTTTCTACCATTTCATTTTGTGCTGTCAAAGATGTATATTCAGCCTTGACAGAATAGCAACCTTCCTTGGACTTGCCCCACTTTAGCTTGTCCACTGCATGAGCATTGATTCCGTTATTCTCTAGCCTTGACAGTAGATTTAGCAGCTCCTCATACTCCCAGTCTTGTATATACCTTCTAAGAAGAATGTTCCAACTGTTGTTTTCCCTGTATTGAGCAATGGATGAGTGGGGATCACAAGAGATCTGATAGAGGTTTGGAAAGTCATCTTTTAGAAGACAGTTCCCTAGCCATTTATCTTTCCAGAATTTGGTGAGTGTCCCACTTCCTGTAGAAAAGTAGGCATTGTGATAGAATTCATCCCAGAGTCTGCTAATGTATTTCCAAGGTCCAACTCCATGTGCGGCACGGGAGATTTTTGTACACCATTGGCTTTGGGCTCCATGCTTAGCTGTGACTACCTCTTTCCAAAGTGCTTGGTTTTCCTGAGAGTATCTCCATAACCACTTCATTAGTAAACTTTTGTTATGTGCAGCCAGATTTTTAATGCCCAGTCCACCTTGTATCTTAGGCATTGTGCATTTAGACCATTTTACAAGGTGGAATTTGTGTTCCTTACTGTTCCCTTCCCACAAAAAGTTCCTCCTGATTTTGTCAAGCTGTCTCAGTACCTTGCTAGGCATAGGGAATAATGACATAGTATATGTTGGAATGCTGTCTAGAGTGCTGTTAATCAAAGTAAGTCTACCACCCATTGAGAGGTATTGCATCTGCCAGGAGGCTAGCCTTTTCTCAAATTTTTCAATCACACTGCCCCAATTGCATGTACTCTAAACTTAGCACCTAATGGAAGTCCCAACACAGGGTATGTTGTTGTCGTTGTTTTTGTACTTCTCACCTATTTATAATTACTTAATAAATGACCTGATTGTAAACGTACATTGCATAGAACTTAAACTCTCGATAGGATTTACGTTATGGCTGACAAATGTAAAAGATCTTGTTACATTATAACTGAATTTTAACATGTGATAGTAGGCCAGTTACCATTTTTATCAGTATACCAATTAATATTATCGAGGATTTACTTGTATTACCTAATAACTGACCTGATTATATAAATATTTTTTTTTGCATCGTTAGTGTATAGAACTTAAACTCATTATGGTGTACTATTTTAATTCTTTGGGTTTTGTTGGGGATGGTTAATTTGAGGCTTTGAGGGAGTGAGTTTCAGTTGCTTATGCAAAGAATTAGTTTTATTGGATTTTGGGTATTTTCGAAAAAATAGAAAATTGTTAGTTTTGGGTATGTGGCAATTTGTGTATCGTCACTTGTGTATTGTTCTGTGGTATGGAATTTGCACAATAGTGTGGTCTTTTGGTCAATGAAGTGGGAGGAGAACCATGATGCCTCATGCTCAATTCGAGGCAAAAACAATTAGCAATTCTTCTCATTTGCCTAAACCTTGGTAGGCAAAGTTACGTGCTGGTGGAAGTTAGCAGGTGCTTGATAGAATAATCAGGTGCATGCAAGCTGGGCCGGATACAACCGCGTCACAAACAAAAAAAGAAAGGAAGATATTTGCACACCCTTTTAAGCTTTATTTAGGACTTAGTTGGGGTTGAGTGGTTGAGACTCTGAGGAAGTTATTTTCAGTTTCTCTTATTTAAAATTAGTTCTTTCCTAGGGCTCAAAGTATATTTGATCTTTTCGAAAACTTTAGTTAATGACATTGCCTTGGCTGTTCAAAATTTTTCGTTGTTCAAGGAAATTATTTGGTCAACACAAGTAGTTGTGTCAGAGGGAAACTTAGAGTCATTTCCTTAGAAGCTAAAGCCTAGAAGAGAAAGATGATTTAACTTTTCCTCTTTCAAAGTTTTAAAAATGGAGCAACACACGGTCATCTTCTGTTTGAAAACCATTGGGAGCCTCGAGTAGTTTACCGGAAATTGAGTTGTCGTGACAATATCTTCAATTTCTTCAAAAGCTCTGGTTCTCTGTGTTTAATTACTTTTCTCATCCTAACTTGTAGTCTTCTAAATTTTTTCCATTTTATCTCCAGGGTTATATTGTCCTTAACAGACCCTGGGCTTTTGTTCAATGGCTGGAGAAGGCACCAATTGAAGAAGAGTAAGTCACTACTCTGGATAATGTATTCCACTTCCTCTTGTATGCATATGGTCTGAACAGTACAATATGCTACGACTGATGCAGATACATTCTAATGGCAGAGCCCGACCATGTATTTGCAAATCCCTTGCCTAACTTGGCTCTTGGCGATCACCCAGCTGCATTCCCCTTTTTCTACATAAAACCATCTGAACATGAGAAAATTATACGAAAATATTATCCAGAGGAGCTGGGCCCAGTGACTAATGTTGATCCAATTGGAAATTCTCCAGTAATAATTAAAAAGGTTAGCTTTAATATGCTGAACCAAACAGTATTCTTTTGTTGCTGGCAAAGATCTTTTAAGTAACTTGCCTGCTGAATGGCATTAAGTATACTGTATACTCTCTGATGACGATGCTGTTTGATCTCATTATTCAGTCTAGTTCCATTGGGTGCTCATTTTACTCTGGTTCATTTAATCATTTTTCTGTTTTCTGTCTTGCCCTTCTGATTGTTTCAGTCCATTTTGGAGAAAATTGCTCCCACATGGATGAATGTTTCCTTGAGGATGAAAGACGATCCAGAAACTGACAAGGCTTTTGGCTGGGTTCTAGAAATGTGTGTGATGTTTATGTTTCTCGTTTCTATTGATGCTCATAGTAGATAATATGTTTACCAAAATCTAAAATTTGGTTTGTATGTCCTCGTTCCAGGTACGGCTATGCTGTGGCATCCGCTTTACATGGTGTACGGCACATTCTTCGTAAGGACTTCATGCTACAGGTCTACAAGAGCTAAATGAAACTATTTTTTTTCATTAAGTTATGCTGAACTAATCCCTGGCTAACAAACATCATTCACTTTCAGCCCCCATGGGATCTGGAAGTTGGCAAGCGGTTCATCATTCATTATACCTATGGATGTGATTATAATATGAAGGTAAATTGATCACTTCCTCAGATTCCATTCTTGACAACACAGTATTTGCTTGGGATAAATTGTACAACAAACATTGTTCTGGTGTTGGTTATTTTATCCTTTTGATAATTAAACAGGGAGAGTTGACATATGGAAAGATTGGTGAATGGAGATTTGACAAAAGATCTTACCTTCGTGGTCCTCCGCCAAAGAATCTCACTTTGCCCCCTCCACGGGTTCCTGAGAGTGTGGTATGTTTAAACCTTCTGTTCACAGCTTTTAAGTATGTTGGAGAACTATTAACTGAAAAAAGTGCTTGGGATACACAATCGAATTGCATTTTGTTAATTAATAAATTGAGATCACAGGGATATATATGTGCTGTCTAAAAACCAGAAACTATCTGTGATTTTGATATTGTCCCTTTGCATTTATTTTGTGTTACTTCTGTCTGGTTGACTTCCCTTTCTTGACGTGGTCAAAAGGTATTAGCTTATGTTATGGCTCCCCTTGCTTCCTAGCTTTGTTTACCTCCTATGATCATTGCTATATATCTTTTCTTCTATCATAAAAGTCTGGCTATAGAACCTTAAGCAATAACTTTCCTTTGATAGTTTTCCTCGAGTTATTCATGCTGGAATGAAAGCTGTGGGTTGGACTAATGGGAATGGAGTGACTACTATCATACAAATCTAATCCTCTTGCATGCCCGTTTATATTTTACTGCCACGCTGTTGTTTTTATATTTTACTGCCATTGAAAAGACTACTAAATATATATCTCTACCTACCTACTTCATTTAGAACCTGACATATCTGCCTCAGTTAGAGTGTGACATGTCTGTTCGTACCCATTCCTCATGGCTTGTTAGATCCAAAGCGTGTCAGTTTTTTCTCATTTTTCCTTACCAATAACGTGCCTGTGAACAATTGAACATTTGATATGAAGGCGATTAAAGCTCAGAGTAACGGTTGATGCACGGAGGCATGCATGTTATATCACTGCACGCATAGATCACATGTCCTGCATGTAATATCGGCAAAGAAAAGAGCATGTAGGTGCTTATCACTGCTCGTGTTCTTTTCTTTTTGCAGGTAAGATTAGTGAAGATGGTTAACGAAGCTACCGCCAATATCCCTGGTTGGGAAACAGAGTGAGAATGAATTAAATCCGACATATGTACTTACCTATATTTATACTTGCTCATTTTGTGAAGGCCAATGCATGTAAAGGGTGCCCAATTTTTGTCAGGTTTCAAGATGGATAATCTTTAGAGCAGTATATGATTTAAACAAGCAAAATAGATATGGTGCCATACTAGATAAGTTCTGTCATTAGATATTCTTCTTTCTCCCTCCGTGGCACTTTCGGACTAAACTATAGAGATAGTATTCTTTTTGTAAAATTCTGTTGCTGAAATGTCTTTTAAGTGTAACAGGAGATGTGACGAGCTAAATGAGGACTCAAAAAGTTTGTTTGAACCTACTCTCAAAAATGTTGATTACTGTTCAAGAAACCTTGAGTTTCTTTTGCTGAAGTTGATGAGTTGCCTATGGTTTTTAACAAGGCAATATCTGTAGTTGTATTACAGCAACAACTCGGTAGAATCCCACAAGCAAGATCTAGGGAGGGTAGTATTTACGTAGACCTTACTCTTCCCCAGGGGTGGAGAGGTTGTTTTCGATAGACTTTCAGCTCAAGACGATCAAAAGAGACAATAGATAAGTAGCAGCAACAAAAAGCAGAAAAATAATAATAGCATCGCAAAAATTTGAAAATATATGGAAAAACAATAACAATAACCAGTAATAAAAGCTTGATATTATGAAAAAAGGTAAATAGTGTGAACATTACATTAACCACTAGCAGTGTAAGTCAAAACACTATCAGACTAGCTTCACATCCTGTACAAAGTAGAAAGATGCTCAATTATCCCCTAATCTCAACCCTAATGCTCGACTTTACACCTTCCTACTTAGGTCATGTCCTCAGAAATTTGAACCCGTGCCATGTCTTGCCTCATCATCGCTCCCCAATTCTTCTTAGGCCGCTCTCTACCTCTTCTCATACCTGCCAAAGCCAATCGCTCTCACCTCTTTACAGTCATAAAGTTGGAATTTCGTCTGATTCTCAAATTTTCATGTACTATAACCCATGCCATAAGTCCTCGCCATCGCACTAGATCGCCTAAAATTTGTCATCCCATCAAAAATGACCTAAGGAACAATAGTCATTGCCTCGCCGTGACCGTTATTTGTTTTTCTGTGTTTTACGGCCATAAAATTGAAATTTCGCCCGATTCTCAAATTTTTTGTGCTATAGTCTACGCCATCAACATGGGTCCGGGCGATCGTACTCGGATCGCCTAAAATTTCTTTAGCCCATAAAATCGTAATTCTGCCCGATTCTCAAATTTTCGTGTGTTATAACCCACACCATCTACGCCCGGACCTGGATCACTTAAAATTTTGTTGGCCCATCAAAAACGATCTAAGGAATAATAGTCATCGCCTCGCCATGACCGTTCCTCATTTTTTTGGCATTTTAGGGCTATATATCGCCCGTTTCGCAGATTTTCGTATGCTATAACCCAAGCCATCTACATGGATCCGGACGACCGGAACAGGATCACCTAAAATTTTGCTGGCCGATAAAAAATGACCTAATGAACAATAGTCATTTCTTCATTGCGACCATTTCTCTTTTTTGGCGTTTTAGGCCCATAAAACTGAAATTCCGTCTTATTCTCAGATTTTTGTGCTATTGCCAACGACATCTACAGGGGTTCGGTTGACAGGATCCGTATCGCCTAAAATTTGGCCGGGGCATAAAAAATGACTTAAGGAACAATAGTCATCGTCTAGTTATGACCGTTCCTCCTTTTTAGGCGTTTTAGGGCCACAAAACTAGAATTCTGTCTGATTTTCAAACTTCTGGGTGTTCAGCCCACGCCATCTGCATAATTCCGACCGATCGGACCCGGATCGTCTAAAATTTTTTTCGGTCCACCAAAAACGATCTAAGAAACAATAGTCATCGCCTAGCCATGACCGTTCCTTATTTCGTGGCGTTTTAGGGCCATAAAACTAAAATTTCGCATGATTCCAAGATTTTCATGTGCTAATAGCCCATGCCTTATGCATGGGTTCGGGCAACCGAACTCGAATCGCCTAATATTTTTTGGGTGTAAAAGAACCTAAGGAACAATAATCATCGTTTCACCATGACTATTCCTCGTTTTTGGTGTTTTAGGGCCACAACCGATCCCGAATTGCCTAAAGTTTTGTCGGCCCATAAAAACTGACCTAAGGAATAATAGTTATCTCCTCCCCATAACTGTTTCTCTTTTTTGCTTTTTAGGGCAGTAAAAATAACATTTCGCCGGACTCCTAGATTTTTGTGTGCTATAGCCCACGCCATCTGCATGGATACGACGACCGGACTCGGATCGCCTAAAATTTTATCGGCCCATCAAAAACAACCTAAGGAACAATAGTCATTGCTTCGCCATGATTGTTCCTCTTTTTTTTATTTTGCCTTTTAGGGCCATAAAAATGGAATTCTGCCCCATTACCAAATTTTCGTGTTCTATAGCCCAGGTCATCTGCATGGGTCCAGGCGACCGGACCCAGATCGCCTAATTTTGCCAGTCCATCAAAAACGACCTAAGGAACAATAGTCATCGCCTCGCCATGACTGTTTTAGGCCCATAACTGGAATTTCGTTCGATTCTCATACTTTCGTGTGCTTTAGCCTACGCCATCTGCATGGGCACGGGCGACAAGACTCGGATCACCTAAAATTTTATCGGTCCTAAGGGAAAATAATCATCGCCTCGCCGTGACCGTTCATCATTTTTTGGTGTTTGGGCCATAAAAATGGAATTCCTCCTGATTTCCCAAATATTTTTATGCTATACCACACTATTTGCATGGTTCCAGGCGACCGGACTCAAATAGCCTATAATTTTTCAGCCCATAAAAAATGACCTAAGGAACAATATTCATCGCCTCGCCGTAAACGTTCCTCATTTTTTTTGGCTTTTTAAGGCCATAAAGCTTAATTTCCGCCCGATATTCAGATTTTAGCCCATACTATTTGCATGGTTCCGGGAGATTGGACCTAGATCGCCTAAATTTTGTCGATCCATAAAAAACGATCTAAGGAACAATAATCATTGCCTCGCCGTAATCATTCCTCGTTTAATGGCATTTTAGGGCCATAAAATTGGAATTCCGTTCGATTCTCAAATTTTCGTGTTATAGATCATGGTATCTGTATGGGTCCAGTCGCTTGGACCGGAATCGCCTAAAATTTTGTTGGCTCACAAAAAATGACCTAAGGAACAATAGTCATTGTCTCGCTATGACCGTTCCTAATTTTTTGATGTTTTAGGGCCATAAAATTGGAATTCCGTTCGATTCTCATATTTGTGTGCGTTATTGCCCACGCCATCTACATGGGTCCGGACGACCAGACCCGGATCATCTAAAAAAATTTCGGCCCACCAAAAATGATCTATAAAATAATAGTCATCACCACGCTATGACAATTCCTCATTTTTTGACGTTTTAGGGCCATAAAAGTAAAATACCACCCGATTTCCAATTTTAGGACCATTCGTATGGTTGTGGGCGATCATACCTGAATCATCTAAAATTTTATCGGCCCATCAAAAACGACCTAAGGAACAATAGTCATTGTCTCGCCATGACCGTTTCTCGTTTTTGATGTTTTAAGGCCATGAAACTAAAATTCCTCCCGATTCTAAGATTTTCGTGTGCTATAACCCACACCATCTATATGGGTCCAAGCGGCCGAACCTGGATCACCTAATAGGTTTCTGGCACATTTTATGGCCCCCGATTCGCAGATTTTTGTGTTAGGCCAAGCCATCTGCATCGTTTCGGGTGACCGGTTCCGGATTGCTTAAAATTTGCCGATCCGTAGAAAACAATCTAAGGAACAATAGTCATCGCCTCGCCATGATCGTTTCTCTTTTTTGCTTTTTAGGTCCTTAAAATGGAATCCGCCCAATTTTCAGATTTTTGTCATATAGTCAACGCCATTTGTAATGGGTGCGGGCGCCGGACTCGGATAGCCTAAAATTTTTCCCGCGCATCAAAAATGACCTAAGGAACAATAGTTATCACTACTTCATGATTGTTCCACGTTTTTTGGCATTTTAGGGCCATAAAATTAAAATTTTACCCGATACTCAGATTTTTGTGTGTTATAGCCCTCAACATCGACATGGGTCTGGGTGACTGGACCGAGATCTCCTAAAAAATTTTTAGCCCATCAAAAACAACTTAAGGAATAATAGTCCCTCGCCATGACCGTTCCTCGTTTTTTGGCGTTTTAAGACCATAAAACTAAAATTTCGCCTGATTGTCTCATTTTCATGTGTTATAGCCCACGCGAGTTCGGGCGACTGGACTCGATCGCCTAAAATTTTTCCAGCCCATAAAAACGAAATAAGGAACAATAGTCATTGTCTTGCCATGACAGTTCCTAATTTTTTGTCATTTTAGGCAATACAACTAGAATTTCATCAGATTCCCAGATTTTCATTAATATTGTTCCATAGGTCGTGTTTGATGGACCATCTGCATTGGTACGGGCGATCGGACTCGGATGGCGTAAAATTTGTTGGCATATAGGAATGACCTAAGGAACAGTAGTCATCGACTCGCCATGACCGTTCCACATTTTTGGTATATTAGTGCCGTAAAACTGGAAAGACGCATGATTTCCAAATTTTCGTATGCTATAGCTCGTGCAATCTGCATGGGTCCGGACTACTGGATCCGTATTGCCTAAAATTTTGTCGCCCCATTAAAAACAACCTAAGGAACAATAATCATCATCTCGCCGTGACCGTTCCTCGATTTTTGGCATTTTAGGGCTATAAGATTAGAATTTCACCTGATTCCCAAATTTTTATGTGCTATAGCCTACCCCATCTACATTGGTTCGGGCGACCGGACCCGGACCGCCTAAAATTTTATCGGCCCATCAATACGACTAACAAAACAATAGTCATCTCGCCGTGACTATTCTTCATTTTTTGGCGTTTTCGGACTATAAAACTTAAATTCCGCTCGATTCTTAGATATTTTTGTGTTATTGCCAATGCCATCTCCATGGGTCCGGGCTACCGGAAACGAATTGCCTAAAATTTTCGGGCCTATTAAGAATGACCTAAGGAACAATAGTCATTGTTTTGCCATGACCATACCTTATTTTTTGGCGTTTTAGGGCTATAAAACTTGAATTCTGCCCGATTTTTGGATTGTCGTGTGTTATAGCCCACACATTCTGCATGGGTCTGGGCGACCGGACTCTGATTGCCTTAAATTTGTCGGCCCATCGAAAATGACCTAAGAAACAATTTCCATCACCTCGCCAAGACCGTTCCTCATGTGCTATAACCCACGCCATCTGCATGGGTCAGGACAACCGGAACCGGGTCGTCTAAAATTTTTTTGGCCCATCAAACACAACTTAAGAAATAATATTCATCGCCTCGCCGTGACCGTTCCTCGTTTTTTGGCGTTTTAGGGTCATAAAAATTTTAATTCCTCCCGATTCCCAGATTTTATAGCCTACGCCATCCGGGTCCGGGCAATCGGACTCGGATCGCCCAAAATTTTTCTGGCCCATTGTAAATGACCTAAGGAACAATATTCATCGTCTCAGTATGACTGTTCCTCGTTTTTTGGCGATTTAAAACCATAAAACCTAAATTCCACCTAATTCCCTGATTTTCATGTGCTACACCCTATGCTATCTGCATGGGTCCAGGCTACCGGATCTAGATCGCCCAAAATTTTGTCGGCCCATCATAAACGGCTTAAGGAACAATAGTCATCGCCTCGCCGTGACCATTCCTCGTTTTTATGTGTTTTAGGGCAATAAAACTGGAATTTTACCGATTTCCAGATTTTTGTGTCATCTTCAAGGGTGTGGTAGCCCGGACCCAGATCGCCTAAATTTTTTCGGCCTATCAAAAATGTCCTAACGAATAATAGTCATTGCCTCGCCATGACCGTTCCTCGTTTTTGGCGTTTTAAGGCCGTAAAAACTGAAATTCTGTCTCATTCTCTTATTTTCATGTACTATTGGCCACGTCATATGCATGAGTCCGGGCGATTGGACCCTGATCGCCTAAAAAATTTTCTGGCCCATGAGAAACAACCTAAGGAATAATAGTCATCGTCTCGCCATGATCATTTCTCGTTTGTTGGTATTTTAGGGCCATAAAACTGGAATTCTACCTTATTCTCATATTTTCATGTATTATAGGCACGCCATCTGCATGGGTCCAGGCGATGGATTCGAATCGCCTAAAATTTTTTTTCTTCCCATAAAAAATGACCTAAGGAACAATAGTCATTGCCTCGTCGTAGTCATTCCTCGTTTTCTGGCATTTTAGGGCCATAAGACAAGAATTTCGCCTGATTCCCTCGTGTGTTATAGCCACGCCATCTACATATGTCCGGGCGACCGGACCCGGATCGCCTAAAATTTTATCGGCCCATCAAATACGACCAAAGGAACAATAGTCATCGCCTCATCATGATTATTCCTCATTTTTTGGCATTTTAGGTCCATAAACTGGAATTGCGCTCGAATTCCAGATTTTTGTGTGCTATAGCCGACGCCATCAGCATGAGTCCGGGCGACGGGACCCGGATCGTCTAAAATTTTGCCTCCCTATCAAAAACGACCGAAAGAACAATAGTCATCACCTCGCCATGACCATTCCTCATTTTGTCGCATTTACGGCCCTAGAGCTAAAATTTCGTCCAATTCTTAAATTTTCGTGTGATATATAGCCCACGCTATTTGCATTGGTCCGGGCAACCGGACCCAGATCGCCTAAAATTTTATCGGCCCATCAAATACGACAAAGGGAATAATAGTCATCGCATCGCCATTACTGTTCCTTGTTTTTTGGCGTTTTAGGGCCATAAAATTGGAATTCCGTTATATTTCCAATTTTTTCGTATGCTATAGCCCACGCCATCTGCATAATATGGGAGACCAGATCCGAATCGCCTAAAATTTTACCGACCCATCAAAAATGACCTAAGGAACAATAGTCAATGCCTCAGCATGATCGTTCCTCGTTTTTTGGCGTATTAGGGCCATAAAACTAAAATTTCGCCCGATTCTCAAATTTACGTACGCTTTAGCCCACACCTTCTGCATGGGTACGGGCGATCGGATTCGGATCGCGTAATATTTTGATGACACATCAAAAACGACCTATGGAACAATAGTCATCGACTCATTATAACTGTTCTTCGTTGTTTGGCATTTTACGGCCCTAGTACTAGAATTCCGTACGATTCTCAAATTTTCATGTGCTATAAACAAGCCATCTGCATTGGTCCGAGCAATGGATCCGGATCGCCTAAAGTTTTGTCGTCCAATTAAAAATGACCTAAGGACCAATAGTCATCGCATCGCCATGATTGTTTCTCATTTTTTGGCGAGGGCAATAAAACTGAAATTTTGCTCGATTCTTAGATTTTCGTGTGCTATAGCTCACGCCATCTGCATGGGTCTAGGCGACCAGACCCCGATCGCCTAAAATTTTGCCGACCCATCTAAAACAATCTATGGAACAATAGTCATCGCTTGCTATGACCGTGTTTTAAGGCCATAAAACTAGAATTCCACTTGATTTTCAGTTTTTCATATGTTATAACCCATGCCATCTATATGGGTTCAATCGACCTAAGGAACAGTAGTTCGCTGCGCCATGATTGTTCTTCATTTTTTAGCGCTTCAGGACTGTAAACTAGAGTTCTAGCCGATTCCCAGATTTTCGTATGTTATAAGCCACGCCATCTGCATGGGTTTGGGCAATCAGATATTTTTTTTCGAATCACCTAAAATTTTACCGACCCATTTAAAACGTCCCAAATAATAATAATAGTCACCTCATCATAATCGCTCCTTACTTTTTGGCGTTTTATGGTCATAAAATTAAAATTCCGCGCGATTCCAAAATTTCTGGGAACTATAGCCCACATCATCTGCATGAATCTCGGCGCACGATCCCGGATCGCCTAAATTTTTGCCGGACTATAAAAATGACCTAAAGAACAATAATCATCATTTTGCTATTACCGTTCCTTTTTGTGTGTGTGTGTGTGTGTGTTTTAGGGCCGTTAAACTGAAATTCCGTCTGAAATCAGATTTTCGTGTGCTATTATACAACAAAAAGTACTTATTTATTTTCTCGGTGTAGTTCAGAGTGAATGATATAACTAAACCCAAAAAAGAAGTGAAAGAAACAAAAGGGTACATCTGGTAGTACATAAAGTACATGACAGAGTTATATGCTATAATACAGAGGATGTACAAATGCTGAGATATCGGCCACTTCCTTTCACGTGCTTCATACAAAATACTTAGTCAGTTCCACGGAGGAGATGAAGGTTTGTACATAAAATCTTGAGATGTTGATCCATAGTTTAAGTCGAGGTTATGAAGTTGCTCCATTAGCTGAGACCGTCTTTCTTTGAAGAAGTCCAGACGCGTTGTTAATTCTACCAAAGTGGAAGATGCAGCTGAGGGGTGTCGACTATAATCCATCGCCTGCTAAATTCATTGTCAAAGATCATCACAACATGACAATGAAGTTCAAAATAATCATATATGCACAATCATCATATAGTAAATGTATTGAGGCTAGATCTAACAGAGGTCCGACTAAATCCAGACACATGCCATAGAAAACCCACTATAGGAGGTTTAGTGCTCCTCGAAGAAGACTCCATTCTTAGAGCTCTAATTCAAGACCTCTAGTTAAGGGTAATCAAACAAAGTTACTAAACGACAAGCCTGATGTTGCTAAATCAAAAAGTGATAAGAGACAACCATGCTGGCTAAAATTCCTATATAAGGAATCCGGCCAAATTATGTTATAGCATTGGGGTCATCAAAGTGTGCATGAGTTTGCACTGTAGCCTATAGTGTGACCACTTGTTCATGAGCTGTTGAGAACGAGAAGCAGCAGAAGTTTTTATTTCTGTTACCTCAGCGGTCCTTGAAGTAGAACGCATGGAGGGAGAATCAATGGCACCGACTTCATCCAAGGATAAACTAGTTGAAGCCTCAGTACTCTTGGAATCACTTAAGGTTGTATCAAGAAATAGCTTTCGGGCAGGTTGTCTACTGCTGGGACCAGATGTCAGTACTTGTCCTTTAACATTCCTCATATCTGCACCCAGCAATTCCTGCATTAATTTCAGAAGTTTTAGCATTTATGAAAATTTATACACAACTGAAGAATATCGGATGAAAATAGTGATTTACTACCTTGATGTCAGAATTTCAAGAAGATATGCATCTATCCTTTTTACAAATAATTTTCATTGACAAAGTAAAAAAAAAGAGAGGCTTTTTTGACCCAACAGGTCAGCTCTAACAGCATTAGTAAAATGCTCAAAAACGTTTTAAATTTCCTGCAGATTCTAGTGGTTACTAGAGATAATAAAAACGCCTGAATATCTGTCATTAGATGATGAACTTCAACAGATAAACCTCACCCACAGAATATACGAGGCTATCATTTTTTCAGCTCCTAAGTCTAATCTCGGCGCAAGACATGTGCATGGATCTAACAAGCTATAAAACTATAACATGGAACAAAGTAAGAAGTTATTCCACCATTACAAGAGAGAGTAATTTCTCACAGCTTGTAGGTGGATATCTGCACAAATGGGAAGAGAGTTGGCATTCACATCTTCAGGTACGAAAATAAGAGGAAACGATGCAATAGCAGTAAAGGTCGAAAGAGCCTTTGGTGAATCAAAGTATATATTTATGTAAAGATTGATCTTCCATGGTTTTTCAGCGAATCCCATGGTTACTAGCTATACGTTCTCAACTTATAGCTCACGTAGTACTAGAAGTAAAGAACTCATAAAATATACAGGACAGGGGTTTAAAATTTGCTCCCTTATAGACAAAAAAGTAGCATCTCCAACTACAGAGTGCTTATCATACAAAATTACAGGAAGAAGCAAGATATAGCTTAAGAGCACAGATAAGAATATGCCACATCAATTACAGTGCGATTAAGAATTCTGAGATCCAGGTCGAGACCCAGATGGGATGCTGCAAGTTAACCTCTATGTATGAGCCAATATTGTGTAATGAAATGTGCATACCCATCATTATGCTGATTAAGCTATAAAAGATAAAAATCACCTCACTTCTTTGTCTTCTTTCATGATTACAGAAAGCAAGTGTTGTGTCAAAATCTTGCTGGAAATACTTACTGCAAATAAAAACACACTTCATAAGGAAAAATTTATCAATAACAAGTTAGATGAAAGATGATTTCACTTCAATCTCCCCCCAACTCTTTCAAATATACATGCCCAAAGATGAAATGTAATTCCAACATCTCATGCTGAACCCTTTTCAATTTCTATGACAAGGGAAAAAACAATGTGTTGCGGTGTTGTAACATGGAGGCAGTACCCACACCCAGATGCTAAATAATCCAAGCTTAAATAATAGGCACATATCCAACTGTTCCATCTTAGAAGAAAAGTATTGCCTGCTTTTATTTCTGTAATGCCTAATAATGGCTGAGTTGTTGGACACCAAAAGATACCCAACTTCCACAGCTGAATAAATCGTTCCTCGGCTAAAACTTATCTACACTTGCAGCTACAAGTCAAAGAACGATCACTTCTCAGCCGGATTATTACTTATCTGTCCCAATTTGCATGACATTCATTTCCATTTTGGGATTTCTAACGCATTTGATCCTATCTAGTCATAATATTATCTCATACGACTTTCACAAATTTCAGAACATTAGATTCATTTAACAATTAAAATTTAAACTTTGATGTTGTGTTTTCTCTTCCAAGCAAATCTTTCAACTACTATATAAATATTTTCTTGCATCATTACTTAAATGAAAAGATTAACGTATAAGACTGTACTCAGTCAAATAGTGTAACAGAAAAGGGAACAGACAGTGCAATACAATGACACTGAGTTATTAAACCATTATACTTTACTAGCTTAAAACTTGCAAAGCCGTCAATGTAATTAACATGAGGTTACTCCTTGAGCCACAACAAAATCACACATTTTCAAAATTAAGACAAATCAATCCTCTTTTCCTAAAAATAGACCAAATTATTCCTTCTTTTGTCATTTTCTCCACCATCTTCTGCTAGAGTACATAAGAAAAAAGGGCACTATCACTAGCACTTGCAGTGGTATTAAATTATTCTTTGCTTGGAACAAAAGTACATGGACAATATTTTTTTCGTTCGTTTTAATAGCTTAGATTATCATTTAAATGTTTAATCAAATTGAAAAGCACATGATGAAAAGTTGGAAATCCATTGAAGAATTCTTCATAAATAAAAAGTATTCCCTCCGTCCCAATTTATGTGGCAGTGTCTGACTCGGCACAGAGTTTACGAAAAAAAGAAAGACTTTTGAAACCTATGGTCTGAAACAAACCGTAGATATTTGTATGGCTGTAAATCAATTCACTAAGGCTAAAGTAGGAATTCTGAAGATAATTGTTTCTAAATAAGGAAATATTTTGGACTGACGAAAAAGGAAGAGTGCCACATAAAGTGGGACGGAGGGAGTATATTGTTAATGGCTGCATGCAACCAAGAAGTACATGAAATAGAAGCAAGGGACCTGAAAACATTCAAGACTACTCCAAAACTTACAGTTGAGAATTATGGTTTTGCCCATGTTGAAGTCGATCACAAGCATCAGATAGTGAGTCATAGTGATGCTGCCGTTGCTGATTAAGTTGATGATGCAACTCAGCAACTTTCTGCTTTAATCTAGCCACATCTGCTTCTGCCAGGGCTATCTCTTCGAGCTCAGCCCTTGTCTTTAAGAAAGTACAAGTCCTTTCAGAAACATAACAAAATCAACCAAAACAGGAACAATACAAAACTACCGAATCATCAATACAAACCTTGGAATCCATACCACGAGAGCCCGACAATTGTCCGGAAGACATGCTCAAACCAACTTCCAGTGCAGCTCTTAGATCCCTCTCAGCTTGAAGCTGTTCTTGTAGTCTTGCAACCTTCAACAAAATCACACAGTATCTTACACATTCGAAGATGCATAGAAGCTTGTGGAACAAAAAGTTTCATCAACTACAAGTGCACAGCACATCCTAAATTAGAATGAACACGTAGAAGGAGAAGTAGAAATTTTATCAACAAGAAACCAGCTATATTTTCCATAGTGACCAAAAGACTAAGAAAAGTTAGATTAATAGAAAGGAATGAAATTGAATGGGAAAGGTTAAACAATCACCCCCAAAAAAGGGTATAAATGACAAAAAAAGAAAGAGGTCGCCAAGAATATGGTTCAGTAGTAGTATATATATGTAGATCTAGTGCAGCCACTACATATTTAAACACAGTCCCTACTGGAAAAAGGAAGAGGTTAGCTTGAGATTACACAATTATTTGTAGGCTTTCTAGGAATTTATTACACACGGAAATAAATCATACATCTTGCTCAAGAGCCAAGCGGCGCTCATGCAAGGCTTGCTTCCGTCTCTCCAAGCTCGCCTGCAGAATTGCATTTCCTCTTGCCTAGCAAAAGTTTAAGGTAAATGGTCTGAGAAAAAAGTTATGATAAGATGAATTACGAGGTCAAAGCCTACTGATGTAACTTACTTCCTTAGCAATCCTATGGCGCAAGTCATTTTTGGCAATCTCAAGTCTCTGTATAGCGAGCCTATCGAAAAGTCATCACATTAGAAAGGACATGGAATAATAATGGAATGACAAGATTTAAACTAACTCATTAATGTAATAGAGTCTGAAAGTGATAAAGCATTTTATCTTTCAGTATTGAATGTATGATTTGAATCCAGAAAAATGTGAGTCATGCAAATATAGAGAGGCGCACATACATATAAGGACATAACATCCAAAACAAAGTACAAGTTTGTCATAGAACATTACTGAATGAATATTAGGACACTTCAAGAGAGCACAAGTTTGTACAGAACAATCCTAAGACCCAAAAGTACAATAAGAAAGGAAGTAAATATCCAAATTGATGCCACAGAGATATCTGTTGATCATCAATCTTCAATTATTTAATTTAAGTAAAAGAAAGTTGTCATATTGACATCATAGAGGTATCTATTTATCCCCATAAGAGTGGATGATTACATTTCAATTAGATGGAACAAGTTTCTCTAGACACCACAGGAGATAGAGAGAGAAGGGAGGGAGAGAGGGAGAGAGTTAGTGGGAGATTGAGAGAGAGGGAGTAGGGAGGGAGGGAGAGAGTTAGTGGGAGAAGCCGTACTCTTCCTCTCCAGAGGAATCAATTGATTCCGTTGATGGCGTCTTTCTGGCCTGTGCAAAAGAAAACAAACAAAAGATCAGATTCCCAATGTCAGCTGTCATCATAAGGGTAACAGACACAACCCTTACATTTGTTTTATACTTAAAGCAAGCAAACTAAGTTTTCATGCTACTGATCAATAGTTCTCCCAAGCTTGATTACCAATTTAAGGAAAATAAAGCAAATTGTTGTTTTTGCCTGAAATATTTAAAGTTCTATTAATATGATTATCTTATCCCAGTCAGCACTCTCATTTAGCTGTGGTCTCCACCGGTACAGCATGCAATGATTAAGCCTGATGTTTCAAGCTTGAGAAGTTTCCTAATTGCAAGATCTACATATGCAAAAGGTAACACAGATAATTCTCAAAAAATACAGAAGTTTCAAAATTTGATTGTTGTAGACACTAGAGAAACCCCATGGATTTGCAGATTAATGCCCACATAAGTTAAACTAAGCACGTGATCGGGAAAAAAAAGCTCCATGTGTTTAAGAAAAGAAACTTAGCAACTAACTACAACTGAAAAGGTGTTTAAGCAACAAAAATTAAATAGTTCAAGTGAAATCAGTCGACAAAAGTCAAAACTCACACTGCTTCTCCCCCAAAAGTTTGATCTTTTGACATTCAGGTTAGAAGGAGTTAGCTTGCTGCTAGTCTTGTCTGCACGTGAATCAGGTTCGGAGACACCATGAGGTGGCCCAGGATCCCTAGATGAGAGTATTTCACCCATAGACCGCTGGGACTCACTAGTAGCTAATTCACAAGGACCATCAACCTCATTTCCACATCTTTCCAGCTGTTCGCTGAATGGAACATTAGAACCTGCAAGGGGCTGAGTATCTACAGTTGGTTTTAACGTCACCCCTTGGACACGACTATCCCTAGGCGATCCAACATCCGAATCATCACCGCCGAAACCCTGCATATCAAATTAATGCACGCCCTAAATAAATATCTGCGGAAATCTAATACACCCAGGGCAGGAAATTCTAGTTGTCAACGGTCCATATAAGAAATTAGCAGAATTCAGGCTGACACAAACCAGAGTAACTATATCCTTGTACAGAAAGAGCCGTAGGACGAATTGACTGCAATAAATGCAGTAGTAGCCAATTTTTATATAGTTGGCAGACATATATGCATCAAACTTCTTCATTTATTATGTTGGTTTGACTATAACAAATATAAACAAATCATGTACTGCACATATTCCAAGACAAAGTATCCTAATAAGACTATTCATTTGTTAAATTATTTTATCACAATTTACTGAGTAGGGAGATACATCTTGCCTACTCTTAGATTTGGTCCTAGAGCACCTATAAATGTCTACTTTTAGCTTGGATAGCAACGAGAGAAGCCACTCTCATCGCCGAGGATTGGAGAAAGAGGACGGTACTCCATGCCACTCAGTGCTCTGTGCGGAAGAGACTGGAAGGATGCATTTGTGAAGCACAGTTTGGAATATGTTGTCAAACATTTGATGTCAGCTACTGTCAAACAATTGAGGAAGAGGAAGGTAATCCATGCTACTTAGCTGCTTTATCTTATCTCCATTGTTCCATGAGCCGAGGGTCTATCAGAAATAGCCTATCTACCTTTATAAGGTAGGGGTAAAGTCTGCGTACACACTACCCTCCCCATACCCCATTTATGGGATTACACTTGGTTTGTTGTTGTTGCTGCCAGCTACTATCAAACATTTGACGTCAGGCTAGACATTAAGAAGGAAGAGGAGAAGAAGTAAAGTATGGGAAGTGGTCACTGGCAATTACGTGTACGATTTGAAAAGAGAGGAACAACGGAACAGAATTTTTCGAGCACCTACGAAATTTGATTATCATGGATAAGTGGGTGTGCTTTTCAGAGAATTATATCTGTGTCTAGATTCTTTATCTTTGCATGCATATCATCCACAATCATATTAATGGAATAATTGCTTTCTCGGAAAAATAAAAAAGGTTGTCATAACAGTTCAGATTCAGCAAATAATACAACTTCAAATAATAATAAATGAAGAAGCTGGAGAAAGAGAAAAGAAGAAATCAGTAAGTGCAACGGAAAACGGAAACAATTTATTCATGTCTCGGGACCGAACAAGAGAAAGAGCAAGAACCTTATAATCATAAAGATCACTGGCAGCCGAGCCACTGCTTTCGCTTAATTTTCCACTCAATACACGCTCACAATCTTCGTCAGTGTCTGGGTCAACCTCATTTTCAGCATCATGATAACCGTTGTCCTTCATATCCAGATTTTCATCATCTGACGACTCTTCACTCCCACTATTTCCAAATTGAGAATCTGCTGAAATAGAGCACCTATGAAGATTATCATCCTGTAAGCAAAGCCAACAAACAGCTTAGCTCAACCATCACAGTAAATTCTGCAAAAGGACAGACCTAGTTCAACAAATATGTACGGTAGCAGGATAGACCAAGTCAATAAACAGAAAATATTTTCATGAGAAAGAGGAAGTCTTGAACGAACAAACAGAAAATAAATGCAGAGAGAGATGAAAGGGTATCCCATGGGAAAAAGATAAACGCCATAAATAAAGGAGAATGGTGAAATAAACTCATAAATAAGGAAAAAGGACAAAGAAATTGCACCACAAAAGAGGAAAGAAATGAACTCTTAAGCAACTTCAGTGTTTTAATTTTTGGTGAAAGCACTTTTATCAGTTATTTTGGAGCACTTACATCAAAAATATTCTCATATTCCTCAAGAAGTGTCGTAATGATAGCCTGGGCATTGTTTGCTGCATTAGCGGCAGCCAGAAGCTGAGCAGAGTTATCTCCATTAACGTCAAAGTCATCTTCCAACTCGCATTCACCCGCTAAAAGAGGGCGTAACAGCAATGGTGCCATACAAGCAGCAACAGCAGATGGAGTCATCCGATTTTCAGATGCATGTGAAGAAATTGTATGCATCATCTTCAGAATTCTACAGGAGGAACATTATAGGTTAGATTGGTAAACTGATGCATGCACTTGAAGCTTAAAAAAAAAATTAAAAAAAATACTTCTTTCACTAGTATACAGAGTTCATCTTCCTCAATAAAGGTGTAGGATAACTACTGTGTAAATATGATTCGAGTTACTGTAGAACTGAGACTATAAGAGTATCTCTGTCTATATCCCTTTTATTTCCCTCACGTTTCTCAGAAGTATATTGAAATATTGCATCTTAATAAAAAAGTATATGGACAAAGAAAATTAATGAAAGTGGGCAAGCTTTGAAAAAAGTCAACCTGAGCCCCAGAGAAACAAAATGCGTCAGACAGAACCTTATACAGATTGTAGAATTTTGAGTAATGGAACAAGACCATAGAGTTAGAACTTATCCCCTAACAGTAGTTGAAAGCTTTGGGATAACCCGCTCAGCGCTAAACATTTATCTGGGATTTTGATTCTAGTATCCAGAGGATTTTCTTTTTTTGACAGATAATTAATATCCAGACGGATTTTGCAATTCAATTGTCCAGACTCTGTATATCTATCAGGACGTTGTGATACCAATTAGAAGCAGAAGACAACAGCACCATAAAAGATTAAATGAAAAACTGAAACCCAAGGATCCAATCCGAATCACACGTAGACTAATCAGCAAATACAAAATGGATCTACCTCTGTAATAAGCGCCTATTGGGTTCAGGAAATGTCTCAAGAATGGCAGAGCGCATAGCATTGACCCGAGCTTCCTTCCGATCGATTTCTATTATGGCCAAAAGTGGAACTTAGACAACCAATTGCTTATGTTTCAACAGTCTAAAGTGGAGAATATTAACTGATCATAAACAGTAGTCCATGTAATCACAAAGAAAAGAAAAACTCAAGCAACCAAGACATGGATCTACAGTAACTTCAACTAAGAAATATAAATAGACTGGTACAACTCAGGAAGTATGTAATGAATGTCCTAATTTAATCACAACTGATAATCTAGCTGAGTTCCAAGAATAATTAACTAAAATCTTAAAGTTGATAATTTATATTATTTGACTGCTGGAAGCAATGAAATATCATGAACTCAGATGAAAAAAAAGGTGGAAGATGGCAAGGCTTTCTTTTTTTTTCTTTCTTGGCAGGTATGGAAGATGGCAAGGCATCATTGCCTAAAGCTGAAACGCATTGTTTAAAGTTTCTTTCATCTCTGTTCTGATTGTCATTTGAGAGAAGTCTCGTCTTTTGTCTTTAGTTTTTTTTTGGGATAAATAGGTAAATAGACACCCGCACTAGCACGGAATTCTGTTTCCGGCCCCCCAACTACATGGGTTCCAGGTTTTCATCGAGACACCTGAACATGTTTGAAACTGCTATTCTGACAATTAACTGAGCTTCAGTGGCATTTATATTGTTGAGTTGGACATAGTGCATTCTATACATGCTTTAGGGAGCGTGAAACTAAACAAAAAATTATAATGTAATAAATTTTGTTAACTTTGAGGAAAAACATGAGTTTAAGCGCACAACTTGAGCACCTTTTCGCTATAAAAGCAAACAAACACAAGTATAAAAGAGACTACACGGAATAACAAGAAAGAGAGCCACCTGGTGACTGCAAGTAACAAGAAAATTAGAAATACTCAGAAAATGGTTACAAAATCTCTTATGATCATTTCTTAGATTCTGTTGAATTGTATCGAATCCATTTTCGATTTTAAAGCGAGAATAGAATCCAGAGCAGCTAAGAAAAAATATCGAGTAGCTTGCAGGCCGGTCGTCATTGCACGCTAGCTGGTCAGTGGGGGTAAGAGATAAAGGAATTGGAAATTTACTTACTGTAAGCTTCCAACAAAGCGGTGCAACAGGAAGCAGGAACAGGAGATGATGGAAGCTCACGAAGCACGTGCTGCATAAATGTAGCACCAATTATGTTGTACTTAAAGAGCATCAAGATATAAAAATGAGAAACAACATTAGGGGGGAGCATCAAATGAGTGTAAGTTCATCAAATATTAACCAATACCTTGACGCAGTCACCAATTACATGAGCATCCTCCTCCAGCACAAATTCAGTTTTTCCTATGGAGATCAATTTGAAATCAGCAAGCTAAGGAGAATCCATTATTTAACAGGACAACAGGACATATAATAAACCACCAAAACAGATTCTCCTTCATGTTCTTTTTCAAAAAACAATTAGCTAGACCACATCCACAACACTAAAAGAAAAGAGAATAAAAGTAGGGAGAAAACATAAAGAGATAATGGTCGTACACAAGTTCTTGTGAATAGCAATTATTTCATCATCAGTTATAAAAACTGATAGATCGGACAAATAGATGGGGCCATTGCATTAGAAAACACAGGATTGGACCATTAATGAGACCCTAGTTCTGTTGCAAAGCACTACATTGACCTTTACTCATATGCAATCGGTACTCTACACTTCATTAAGGGCATTTCTGCGAGGAGCAATGCAAAAGCAAGCAGGAGGAGAAGCAATGCCATGAACATTCTGCTAAGCCTGGAAAACAAAAGCTCCCCCTAAAGCAGCTAGCTTTGGCTGGACAGCTGCAATGGAAGCTTGCTTGACTTAGGACGAGTTACAGGGAAGGGATTCTCCCTTGGAAACAGATGCTTCTTATGTGAAGAATCCTTGGAATCCAACGGACATCTCTTTTTCCATTGCAACTTCTCTTGGAAAATTTGGCCTCCGAATATATTTGGAGTAAGTTGGATGATGCCACAAGATGTGAAAGGCCATCTCACTCTCTGGCAGTATCAGAAGTTGGAGATGAGCTTGAAGCCAACTTGGAAGACCATCCCACTGTGCATTATGTGGACTACTTGGTTGGAGAGGAACAATAGGTGTTTTGAAGGGGCAAAAACAACATATTTCATTCGTAAAGTATAGATGCGTGCAAAACTTTTACTTGTGGAGTAGGCGCAGTATGCTGAAAAATCCAGCATTTCTTTTGGATTTTTTCGAACCTTGTTGCAGCAACTGTTGAGGTTATCTGGTCTGGATCTTTTGTACTTTTGCAGTACCTTCAGTACTCTTCATTATTAAAACTATCTTACCGCAAAAAAAAGAAAATTGCTAAACAAAGCTACAGACTATAACAATCAGAGATAACATAGAATAGCACGGAATTACACAACCAAAATGCATTCCAGACCTAAACAATACTTCAATTTCTTGAAACATAGTGAAATTAGATGGTACAGATAGAGAACCCTTTTTGAAATGTGATAAGTATACCCAACAGATGGCAGTCATGCAGTAGAGCAGATGTACCTTGTTCGTATTCTTTTACTCTCCGCTCCACTTCCTCGACATCTGCAGATTGTCGCAATATACCTTCGACCTTGGTTCCTAAATAGGTAGTTTACAACCAAAATAAAATTTACGCTAAATGACACTGTATAGCCGCTGTAAAAATAATGCCGAAAAAATGTATAAAATTTGTATATTTTTTGTATATATATACATTATATATGTTATATACAAAAATTATACAAATTTTATACACTTTTTCGGCTATCGAATATAAACAATTTCTGATGCGGACTAAAAGTGATAATACCTCAATAATTTACAAACATAGCCTAATCATCATTAAACCCATTCAACATCCTCAGTAAGTGAGAGATAACAATGAGAACATCATAATATGTGATTTAAGCAGAAATTCAATATTGCAACGAGTATCAGAGGAAAGGAAAATAGGATCAGAAACTAAAGAGAAACAAGAGAGAAATTGGGGCTCTCCACAGACTCAGAATTTCCATCATTCAATTTCCACAAGACCAACATAACACCCAGAGGTTATAAACAGCTATTTTTTTACAAGGTAAATAATTTATTACAAGTGGGGACTAACCCCGTATATAAGTCCTGTACCAAAAAAAGAGAACCTACAAAAGAGATCCAATCCTCTATACAAATAGGGACCTCATAAGTACACCAAAAAGAAACTAGGAACGAAAGACTACTTTGCAATAATCCACAAAAGAAACTGGAACAGCCATATAATCCACAGTTTATATCAACACTCCTCTAATTATAATCAACAGCTTGTAGAACATCGTTATAGCTAATAGGTATGCACAAATAAGAAAGAACAAGTTTGGGTTTGCTTCTTGTGTTGAGAATCAATATGCCTGAGCTTTCTAGATTTTCCAAATTTTCTGGCCAGAAGTTGTGTTGGAAAATGGAAAATTTCCAAGCAATATCAATATCAAGTACGCTTTAATCCACATTTCCAAACACAATAATATCCAAAGTTTATCCAACAAAAGAAGATATTACACCAACCGAAAAAGGTTATCCAACTAAAGTAACCACGTAATTTAAAGCAAACAATATTTCAATATTACTCTTGCACAACCCATATTTCAGGAGGGAACGGGTTGCCTTACCAAACTTCTCGAGAAACCTCAGTGCCTTTTCAAGAAATGATGGGCCTCCATCTATATCTTCTAAGGCAAGTAAAATTGGTCTTCCGACAACTAAAGATTTAACAGGACGTTTATCCCTCCCTGAATAAAAAGAAACCTGGTCAGATCTTTACGCCCTAACAACAAACAGGGAACAGGCAAGTTTCATCTGGACATAGCAGCCAAATCTCATCTGGAGCAGTAACAATGTACACCAGAAGTCTTGGAAGATAACATTACTAACATTGATGGAAAGACCCTTCAATAGAATCACCAGTGTCATTACGGAAAATGCCATTGTGTCCCATAACAAGAGCAGCACTAGGTGCGTGTGCAAGAGCATGCTCTAGGGCGGTCTTCCACTCGTACAGATCCTCCAATGTCTCTGCCTGCAGTTCAAAGTTCAAAAGATGATTTCTACTAATTTATGATCCAGGAATAAGTATACTTTAGTAGGCATGGGAGCTTGGTGTTGGGGAGGGGGATTTGGGGTTTTTTTTTTTTTTTTTTTTTTTTTTTTTT
>MCJB01002147.1:102905-116005 GCA_002018475.1 Nicotiana obtusifolia
GGGGGGGGGTCATACATTTTGGAATTGTTCCTAATGCTAACTATAACAGTCCACTATACATATGTACTCATCAGGTTTATCTAAGAAGATAATAGGCCTGTATATAGTGTTTTGCTGAAACAAAATTATTTAAAATCAGTTAATTGCCCTTTTCTCAAAAAAAATAATATTTAATTTCAGTTTGGAGCACGTCCTTAAGTTGCAAGTTCAGTTTTCTATAATCCTAAAGTTAAAGAGTATAAAGAGACCAGTGTAAAGTAACCCGTGGAGTTTCAAACTGTTTAGAAAAGAATAACCAGAAATTCAACTTATTTTGCTGCCCAACTCCTCCAAGTAAATTGCTTGTAACATGCATTAAGAGTTCCTGGGATGATATTTGTGTTTAGAAGAGAGAGAGAGAGAACGAGAGATAAATACCTTAAGAGTAAAAGCTCGCCCATCACGTCCATCGGGAAACAGAACGGTCAAAAGCTTTTTATCTTCTCTAACGACAACACTGAGTAGCAAGGAACTGTAGTAAGAGCAAGGCATAGACTCTGAACATACAAAAATAACAGACCATGATTCATTTATTACCTCCCTGAATTATTCAAGTCAATTCCTCCCAGAGTTAGATTCACTTCACCTCCTCGCTGTGAAAGCGTACTCTACATGAAGAGCGTAATGAATCAGTAGCGTTCAGATGATAAAATCAACAAGAGAAAAAGCTTCACAGCTAAAAGTTAATACATGCATTAAGAGTAAACGAGATCTCCAGACTTTAAGCATCCAAATTACCATTTAAAAGCAAATTAGACCACCAGTTCACATAGCCTTCCAAGTCTTTTCAATATTAATTGGGGTCGGCTATATGAATTCTCCATATCAACTTTACTCTATTCATGTCCATTTCATTCCAATATCAAATAACTTCCCTTTTAAGGGAAACTAAGGGTTCTCTAAATTCAAACTTATCCCTATACAACTAGTTTAATTCCAATTAATTAGTATTACATCTATGGATCCTTAACTTTTATTATGTCCCAATCTTAACTAAGGTTTCACTGATGCAACTTTCCTCCACGTGATTTTGAGCAACCTCATCCCTTTTTAGTACCTTCAGTCATCAAATTAACACACTTATGAGCTAGTGTATCAGGAGGCCCACATATGACATAGTCAAACAATTTCAAACGACTTTTTCTCTTCTTTTTTTTGCATGTGTTACTTTCACCCGTTGTCGGATGTGATCCTCCCTTTTCTCTTTTCTTCCTTTTTCATAAATGTGGTGTTCGGGCTAGGTTTTGCGCACCTCTACCATTCTATTGCATCACCAATATAGTAAACCTGCTCACTAAGACTTTAGTAGATTGGGAGAAATCACTTTTATTGTCTCGACTGAGATTTGAACCCTGTCCCCCATTGCATTCATTGTGCTTAATCCATTCTGACAAGTCATTTTTAAGATCTAAACCGAAAATAACCCTTCAAGCAAGTAGAATAGGCATTTAAGCAAGAAGGACACGGTTCATTCAGGAATGCCATTATTTGAAGAATAGGTATGTGGTACTTTTGAAGAATCTAAAGATAAATCTAACCAAAAGGGATGATGATGATGATGCAATAAAAAGATTTTTTAAAAAATGGAGGGGCTAAATAAGCAACTTTTTTGTGAAATTACATTCCTCCTTTTGTGCAGTTGAAGACTATCATGCCTGTTTATGTGAATAAGCAACTTGTTATTGTTAGAGTTCAACGAATCAAGACAATGACACTGATTGCTTTTATCAAATTTGATCCTCCTTTCTTTTTCCTCCTCATTCTTCTTCAATGAAAAAATTAAAGCTTGAAATGTGATACTTGATTCTCTTGCCATTTTCTCGTAGTTAACATTGCTTCTGATTTTGTCCATTAGTTATTCTTTTTGAAATAAACTTATCCTCTAATGTCCGGATTATAATATGACACAAGTTGTTATGAGGTCAATCAGTTCTTCTTGCTCAAGTAACATGACTAGAACCTTTTTTGTATAAGGTAAAGATTTTATTAATAAATGTACGAAGATGGTACAAAGGTTACATCAAGAGCAGCCAAACACCTGCAGCAGCAGAACTTCAATTACAAGTTTCCTAACGAATCCAAAAACTCTAAATACTGATCCACACTCAACTAAACGTCATTTACACCAAAAAAACAATTTTTGCATACAATTATTTTTAATTCTAGAGATGTGAATCCTCCTATTCTCAAAGCAACTCCTTCTTCCCCGAAGATGCATAAAGGAATGGTCCTCCAAAGCTGCTTCTTACTTCTTATTATCTTCTGTCCTTGCCAGCTAAACAGTAATAATTTTATGTCTGAAGGCATAGTCCAAGAAACACCACTCAAATTCAAGAAAAGCTCCCAGCACTGTTTAGCAATTTTACAGTGGATAAACAGATGGTTAGCAGTTTCCAACTCTTTTTCACATAAATAACACTTGTTACTTAGACTAAATCCTCTCTTTTGTAGATTATCTTGCGTAAGACAAGCTTCTCTGGTGGCAATCCATCCAAAACAAGCCACTTTGGTAGGCGCTCTGGTTCTCCATAACATTTTCCAAGGCCAATTAGAATCATGAGAATCAGATTGTTTCTGCAGAAGGTTATAACAGCTTTTAATAGAGTATTGCATATCACTACTTGTTGTCCATACCAATCGATCCTCCTTGTTTTGCTCTATCACTGTTGTGCTCAACAATTGGAGTATTTGTCCCGCTTCTTCCATCTCCCAGTCATTAAAACCTCTTCTGGAGTTTAATTGCCAGCCATTTGTGGAGTAAACTCGGCAACATGTCCATCTTTGATAATAGAGCAATTATATAGGCTTGGAAATCTGTTACTTAACCACACATCCCCCACCCATACTTCAGTCCAGAATCTGATTTTACTTCCATTTCCCAGCTTCAGTCTAGAATGTAGTTGAAATTCATTCCACAGCTTACTAATATTGCTCCAGATATTGCCTTTTGTAGAACTGTGAACAGTTGCAAGCCTCCATGTATCCTTCTTCACATATTTCTCATCTATAAGTTTTTACCAAGTGCTTTCCTTTCCATCATTGTATCTCCACAACCATTTATATAGTAAACTCTTATTGTGCATTCTCAAGTTTCTAACCCCCATACCTCCTCCCTTTTTAGCAGTTATTACCTTTTGCCATTTTACCAAATGTAACTTCTTTCTATCTGCATTTCCTTCCCATAAGAAGTTACTCCTCATAGTATTTAACTAGAATCTTTTTATTTGCTAATATGGATGATGGTTCCAATAATGATCCACTGTAAGTTTCTTTCTTTCATTTTTTCTCACTATATTTTCTTATTTGATCTTTTCCCGTACTATGTGAATTATCTTAGGCTCCTTGGGTGTTTGGTTTATTCTTAAATAGATGTTGAGCCAATATCTACATGTATGGGAAAAGATTCTGCTACCTCCTGGACAAAATAAGTGTCTTTTAAAATTTAGCAAATTACTCGCTAATCTCTTTTTGTAAATGTAAATTAGCATGGAAAGACTTTACAAAGTTGTACTTATTATTTACCAGGGCAAGGATAAATTTAAAAAAAGATAATGCCTTCTTGATTAAAATGATATTTATTTTGGTCCAAATTTGTAAGTCCAAAAAGACACTTATTTTGGACAGAAACAAAGAATTCTGGAGAAGAAAAGGAGAGGATAAAGGTAAAGGAGTTGTTATAATTAATTGAGAGGTAGGACTTGTTTGCCTTATGCAATATACAGCACTCGTACTACTCTCTCATCAGTTGTTGATGTCAAACCCATGTATTGACAAAACCCATGTGAAACAATCGCTTTCTAGAAAAAAGAAAATCATTTTAGTTTATCCATATTCCATCAATTACATTTGAGTTTGTGAACTGCTACCATGTCAACATAGCTTATTTCTCTAGGTCTATCTTAAAATATTTGGTGCCAAACAACAAGTTTTGCAGATACGGCGGACTCTTCCTAGTGGGAATACAATTTTATTCAAGAGATATGTGATCCTATTTGCTTCCTTGTAGGAATACAATTTTATTCAAAAGATAAGTGATCCTATTGCTCATTTTCTATAGAATAGCATTTTGCACATTAATAAGCATGAGGTAAAATATGATGTACTGTGTTGCTAATTAAGTTGGAAAGCGCTTTATGCATCCTTCAAGAATGATTTATTGTTCCCTATAGGTTCAATTTGACAGTCTAGATAAACGGAAAAAATTGCATTTAATTCAGCTAAGGGACGTAGTGCGCATTGGAAGTTGCAGACTTATTGCTTTTTAATTGTCGCGTGGCTCCAAGCAAATTCGAAATTTCATCTTGAAGAATATGTGTTGCAACTTCAAAAGCACACTACATTCCTCATGTGAATTGAACTTCAAAGAGCAAAGAGAAGGAAAGAGTAACTTCTAGGTGTTTTTCCTAGAACTAAATCATCAGCTTGAATTCAAGCTACGATTCTCTCTTTTCTTTAGAAATAGAATAGGAACCCAAGTAAATAGTCGAACAAAAATATCAACTTTGGAAGTAAAGAACACTCAAAGAAATTATACTGACAGGATCATTCTTGAAAAAGACCAGAGATGTACGTGTAAGGATGAACCAACGCTTTTTCCATGACTTCCAACCTAATCCTGCAGAAAGTTATTCTTTGAGAATTAGATGTCAAACGACCAAATTGGTCAGATAATAGCGGAAAACACAGAGTTCGCTTAATAAATTGGATTGCACAGACCTCAGCATCAACCAACTAGTGCAAGCCCAACAATAAGTTCTACAACACTTACATTGGATCAGCAGCAACTGCAAATCCCAGCATTTCATTTTGTATTTTGTTTTGACCTATTATTGAGCATTTGAACTTATACAAGAAAAATGTACTGAGTATTTCAAACTCCTATTCTCCTTTGGACAGTAGTTCTTTAACATTGTTAGTTTACAGATATATACATAATGTAGTCTTGTCCCATATTTGGAATAGGAGCAATATGTCCTTGTAGAGTATAGCTATACATAAGGACCTCTTGTATTGTATTGAGTATCTAATATCAATAATGTATTTTCTCTCGTGCTTTCTCACATGGTATCAGAACAATCGTGAGAGATTTATCGTTGGGCATAAATTCCAGCGACACCGGGAAGAGAAAATAAGTCATCGCAAGTCTTTTTCCGGCGACCTTTTTTTCAAGGTTGTTTGCGTCTTCTTTGTCTCGTCAGTGTTGTGCAAAATCCAACACTACCACAAGAGTCGTCATTCTCCGGCGACCAAACTCCAGTGAAAATTTTCGGCAGCAGCCTCCTCACGCGCCACCAAAAGCTCACGCACGTGAGATCATGCGTCGGCGCGTACGACCACTTCCGCCCATTTTTTGAAAAAATTCCTTCAGAACAGTTGGATCGCCTGGTAATTCCGATCCTACCTTTACTGTTTTCGTTTCACCCAACCACTTTGAGTTTTTTCCGGCAACTACAGTAAGATTCCGACGACTACAGTGTACTCTTACTCTGTTTCAGTGGATTATAGTTGATTCTTTCTCTTATTTGATAATAATTTGCAACATTGTCTTTTGGATTTGATGTTTTTGGGTCTAGAAACATGAGTTCTGGAAGCTCTAGTGTTATGATTACCTCGGAACCTTTAATGGGAAGTTCAAACTACTTAGCTTGGGTTTCATCTGTCGAGTTGTGGTGTAAAGGTCAAGGTGTTCAAGATCATCTAATCAAACAGTCTAGCGAAGGAGATGAAAAGGCGATAGCACTTTGGGCAAAGATCGATACTCAGTAATGTAGCATCTTGTGGCGATCTATTGATTCCAAGTTGATGCCCTTGCTTCGTCATTCCAGACATGTTATTTAGTTTGGGTAAAGGCTCGTACCTTATAGACTAATAACATATCTCGCTTTTATGATGTGATATCGCGGATGACAAGCTTAAAGAAGCAAAAATTAGATATGTCTACTCACTTGGGTCAAGTTAGTCATGGAGGAATTTGATAAGTTGATGCCAGTTTCTGCTAGTGTTGAAAATAACAAGAGCAGCAATAGAAGATGTTTCTAGTTCTTACCCTCGTTGGACTTCCTAATGATCTTGATTCAGTACGCAACAAGATTTTGGCTAGTCTGACTGTCCCCGCAGTTGATGAATTATTCTCTCGATTACTCTGCCTTGCTGCAGCACCAAGTCACCTAGTGATCTCATCACAGATACTTGATTCCTCTGTTCGCATCCCAGACAGTGGATGTTCTCAAACTATGGAGAATAGACGAGGAGAACGTCGTTTTGGAAGATCTAGACCCAAGTGTTCTTATTGTCACAAACTTGGACACACTCGTGAAATGTGTTATTCCTTACATTGTCGTCCACCCAAAAATGCTTACATTACTCAGACAGAGACTACAGGTAACCAGGGATTTTCTTTATCTAAAGAAGAATATAATGAGCTCCTTCAGTATCGAGCAAGTAAGCAGACATCTCCACAAGTAGCCTCGGTTGCTGAGACTGATAATTTTGTCGCTGGTAATTCTTTTGCTTGTGTTCCCCAGCCTAGTACTCTTGGACCATGGGTCATGGACTCAGGCGCTTCTGATCACATATCTGGTAATATTTCACTAATATTCACAGTCTCTTCCCACTGTTACTTTAGCCAATGGATGTCAAATTAAAGCAAAAGGAGTTAGACAAGCTAATACCTTGTCTTCTATCACACTAGATTCCATTCTTTATCTCCCTGGCTGTCCTTTTAATCTTGCATCTGTTAGTCGTTTGACTTGTGCCCTCCATTGTGGTATATATTTTATTGACGATTCTTTTATTATGCAGGACCGCAGTACGGGACAGACAATTGGTACAGTACGTGAATCAGAAGGCCTTTACTACCTTAACTCACTCAGTCCTTAAGGGACACGTCTAGTTACATATCCTCCAAACCTAATCCACAGACGTTTACGACATCCGAGTTTATCTAAACTTCAGAAGATTGTGCCTAGTTTATCTAGTTTGTCTACATTAGATTGTGAGTCGTGTCAGCTTGGGAAACATACCTGAGCCTCCTTCCGCGTAGTGTTGAGAATCATGCAGAGTCCGTTTTCTCCTTAGTTCATTCTGATATATGGGGTCCTAGTAAAGTCAGTTCAACCTTGGGATTTCGTTATTTTGTTAGTTTTATTGATGATTATTTAAGATGTACTTGGCTTTTCTTAATGAAAGATCGTTCTGAGTTATTTTCTATATTCCAGAGTTTCTATGCTGAAATCAAAAACTAATTTGGTTTTCTATTCGCGTTTTTCGCAGTGATAATGCCTTAGAATATTTATCTTCTCAGTTTCAGCAGTTTATGACTTCTCAAGGTATTATTCATCAGACATCTTGTCCTTATACCCCTCAGCAAAATGGGATAGCAGAGAGAAAGAATAGGCACCTTATTGAGACTACTCGCACACTTCTAATTGAATCTCGTGTTCCGTTACGTTTTTGGGGCGATGCAGTTCTCACAACTTGTTATTTGATTAATCGGATGCCTTCATCTCCCATCAAGGATCAGATTCCGCATTCAGCATTATTTCCCCAGTCACCCTTATACTCTCTTCCACCTCGTGTTTTTGGGAGCACGTGTTTTGTCCATAACTTAGCTGGGAAAGATAAGTTAGCTCCTCGCGCTCTCAAGTGTGTCTTCCTTGGTTATTCTCGTGTTCAGAAGGGATATCGTTGTTATTCCCCTAATCTTCGTAGGTACATTATGTCTGCTGACGTCACATTTTTTGAGTCTAAACTTTCTTTACCTCTGCTGACCACCATGATATATCTGAGGAGTTTACTATAGCTCCTCCTCTACCTTCTACCACAGAAGTTTCACCCATACCAACCGTTGAGGAGTCTAGTGTTGTTCCTCCTAGATCCTCAGCTACAGGAACACCACTCTTGATTTATCATCGTCGTCCGCGCCTTAAATCAGGCCCAACTGGTTCTCGACCTGCACCTGACTCTGCTCCTACTGCGGACTTGTCTCTTCCTAGTACACCAATTACACTTCGGAAAGGTATACGGACCACACTTAATCCTAATCCACATTATATCGGTTTAAGTTATCATCGTCTGTCATCTCCTCATTATGCTTTTATATCTTCTTTTGTCCTTGGTTTCCATCCCTGAATCTACAGGTGAATCGTTGTCTCATCCAGGATGGCGATAGACTATGAGTGACAAGATGTCTACTTTACATACAAACGGTACTTGGGAGCTTGTTCCTCTTCCTTCAGGTAAATCTACTGTTGGTTGTCGTTGGGTTTATGCAGTCAAAGTTGGTCCCGATGGCCAGGTTGATCGACTTAAGGCCCGTCTTGTTGCCAAAGGATATACTCAGATATTTGGGCTCGATTACAGTGATACCTTCTCTCCCGTGGCTAAAGTCGCATCAGTCCCCCTTTTTTATCCATGGCTGCAGTTCGTCATTGGCCTCTCTATCAGCTAGACATTAAGAATGCCTCTCTTCACATTGATCTTGAGAATGAGATATATATGAAGTAACCACCTGATTTTGTTGCTCAAGGGGAGTCTCGTGACCTTGTATGTCGCTTGCGCCGGTCACTTTATGGTCTAAAGCAGTCTCTTCGAGCATGGTTTGGTAAGTTCAGCACGGTTATCGAGGAGTTTGGCATGACTCGTAGTGAAGCTAATCACTCTGTTTTTTATCGGCACTCCGCATCAAGTCTCTGTATTTATCTAGTAGTCTATGTTGATGATATTGTTATTACTGGCAATGATCAGGATGGTATTACCAATCTGAAGCAGCATCTCTTCCCGCACTTCCAAACTAAGGATCTAGGCAGATTGAAGTACTTTCTAAGTATTGAAGTTGCTCAGTCTAGCTCAAGTATCGTTATTTCTCAAAGAAAATATGCTTTAGACATTCTTGAGGAGATAGGGATTCTAAGTTGCAGACCTGTTGACACTCCGATGGATCCGAATTCTAAACTTCTGCCAAGAGGGGGAGCCATTTATCGATCCTGCAAGCTATAGGCGGCTGGTTGGAAAATTAAATTACCTCACAGTGACTAGACCCGACATTTCTTATCTTGTGAGTGTTGTAAGTCAGTTTATGAATTCTCTCTGTGATAGTCATTGCGAAGCAGTTGTTCGCATTATTCGGTATATAAAATTGGCTCCAAGCAAAGAGTTACTGTTTAAGATCGAGGTCATGAGCAGATCGTTGGATACTCAGATGCTGATTGGGCAGGATCCTACGTCTGGATATTGTGTTTTAGTAGGAGGAAATTTTGTGTCTTGGAAGAGCAAGAACTACAATGTAGTTGCTCGGTCTAGTGCAGAAGCAGAATATCGAGCAATGGGTATGGCAACATATGAGCTAGTCTGGACCAAACAATTGCTCAAGGAGTTGCAATTTGGTGAAATCAGTCAGATGGAACTTGTGTGCGAAAATCAAGCTGGCCTTCATATTACATCAAATCCGGTGTTCCATGAGAGAACTAAACACATTGAGATTGATTGCCACTTCGTCAGAGAAAAGATACTTTCAGGAGAGTTTGCTACAAAGTTTGTGAGGTCGAATGATCAGCTTGCAGATATTTTCACCAAATCCCTCACTGGTACTCGTATTGGTTATATATGTAACAAGCTCGGTATATATGATTTGTATGCACCGGCTTGAGGGGAGTGTTAGTTTACAAATATGTACATAATGTAGTCTTGTCCCACATTGGAATGGGAGTAATATGTCCTTGTAGAGTATAGCTATAAATAAGGACCTCTTGTATTGTATTGAGTATCTAATATCAATAATATATTTTCTCCCGTGCTGTCTCACATGTTAGTTTACAGATATGTACATAATGTAGTCTTGTCCCACATTGGAATAGGAGTACTATGTCCTTGTAGAGTATAACTATAAATAAGGACCTCTTGTATTGTACTGAGTATCTAATATCAATAGTATATTTTCTCCCGTGCTTTCTCACAAACATATTCCTTGCATTTGCGGTTTGCCATAGGTGAAGAAAAGCTGATGAAAATAAGACAGTTTTCTTATCATCATTTCAATCAAAAGAATCATCTGCTAAAGGGTATGAATACCTAGTAGGGTAAGGAACACTAGTGCACACTGATCTCTTAGTTTCAATCACATCAGTAATGGAACCTACTGCTCCATCACAATCTAAAATCCTCCAAATATTGGACCAGCCTTCTCAGAATAAAGGCAAAATTACTCTTATTATTTTAAAGGATATTTTTGAACTCTTTTAAACCTGAAAAGAGTGCAGCCCTTAAGTTATATATAATATAAAGCCAGCATCAAGTAAAGGCTTGTTGACAGAGTTTTAGGCAACTAGTGCCTAACAAATAAGCCAAATCATGAGGGACCAGTGCAATAATCATCAACATAAAGGCATCAAGGAAACTGGAAGAGCATTACGGACCTTTTGAAGAGATAAACAGTGGCCCACTCTTGAACACCTGCAAACAATTAGCTAGTTAAAAAATTGAAACCCAAGAACTTTAATTGTAAAGCACGAATAGAAACATCTAATGCTAGTTAGACTGTCAGGTCATAAGTTCTTAAATTTAGATATTTCACGCATTGAACAAAATAACATAATAGATATTTGACACCTATAAGTACGTATGTGTTCTATTTATGAAATCATCAATACATCCCTCATCTTCTCTTATTATTTCAGATGGTATCAGAGCCTCTATGACTTTTGGTAGACATAAGTAGTTTTTGCCAACTGGCTCGCAGCAAAAAAACATTCCTTCTTTTTTTTCAATTATTACTTGGTGGGAAATTCTTTTTTCTTTTTCTACTTCTCTTTATAATAATTGTGTACGAGCCAACTTGTGCGCATCTCGCCTACTCCAGCAAGTACCACCTGCTATACAGGATAACTCTAACACCAAGGCTTAGATATAAGACAAGCAATCGCCTAACCTTTTTCCTCTAGTAGGATTTGACACAGATCTCCCGTAATTCTTGTTCTACCTGAATCAACCATTATGTCATTATCCACCAAGTCCCGAACTGTAGGTTAGCGGCCCTCGGGGATTTCTTAATTCTCAAAAAAAGAAATATTGCTCTAGCGATATGAGTACACACGTGATTTGGGTTAGGCGCACATCACAGCTTCAGATCCTACTTTTATCGAATCACAAATAATATGGTTGTAATTGACTTCAGAATGAGCCTATTTTGCACTAAATTGCAACTTCAATTTTGGTAAAATAAGTGTAACTCCAACCAAGAGATCATAATTTCTCTTATGCAAATCACTCGACTATAATTGACTTCACACTGACCTAATTTTTATCTTTCTTTAGCTTATCCTTTGAGTAAAACAACTGCAAAAGGAATCAAAATACCCTAACTTCATTAATTTGACTATAATTGACTTTAGAGTAACCCAAAGTTTACTTCTCTTTTCTAACTACGCTTTTAGGGGAAAAGATATAACTCCTACCACCTAGAAAAAAAAAGGAAAAACTCCTACATCTTACAAAATAAAAATCATTTTATTATCATTGATTACAAAATGATCCAAAACTGACTCTAATCCAATCTAAAAAATTTATAAAAATAATCCTATTTTTCTGAAATAAGTATTTGACTATAATTGACTTCAGAATGACCCAGAAATTCCTTTCTATCTATCTTATCATCTGGTCAAAACAACATTAAATGAAAATTCTAAAAAAAAGTCCACGGAACATTAACAGAAAATCCTAAACTTTTTAACAAATGACCCCCATTTTCTCTTATATTTTCTATCTTATCCATTAGTTAAAACTGGTATAACACCATCAAAACTTAATCTTTAATATCATACTATTTCACATTGACCCAATTCTTTTTTTGAAAACTCCAACTTATCCATTATGCTAAAGAACTCTAACCCAATTCATAAGAGTCTCAAATTCTTTCATTTTGACCATCCTTAACTTCACAATAACCCCGCAATTTTCTTCTCTATTACCAGAGAAAAATCCTTCTCTTTTAACTAAACCAATTTGCATAGACACAATTCCTCTCTATTCTTTTTTTAATAATAAAAACATCAGCAAGAGCTAGTGGCGCACAGTTCGAACTTCCGTAGATAATAGACCCCCCCTCTACCCTCCTCGACTTAAATACCATGTGTTTGTCAGCGACAAGGTTTAAACCCATAAAATGCGTCTAACCCACGCATCACGTGTTGCAATCTTACCACTAGACGTAAAATCTTCTTTTACAATTCTATCCCTTTTTTATGTAAGTACAATCTAACTTATCCATTGGGCTAAAAACTATATCCATTTCAAAAGTCCCAATTTTCTCAATTTTGACCATCATTGAGTCACAATACCCAGAATTTTCTTCACTATTAGCAGCCCCAAATATTCCTTTTTTTAAACAATACCTACATAGACACATTTTTTCTTTTCCAATTCTAACTTATCCATTGAATTTCCAATTTTTTCCCATTTTGACCGTCATTGACTTCACAGTGACCCCACATTTTTCTCCCTTTTTTTAGATTATGTCATTCTAAATAAACCCAATTTTTTTCTTTTACTTACTCTAACTTATCCATTAGGCTAAAAGAAAAACTCTAACCCAATTCATAAAAAGTCCAAATTTTGCCATCAGTAACTTCACAATAACCCCGCAAATTTTCTCCTAATCCCAGAAGTAAAACACATAAACATTGAAATAAAAAATAGAATATAAAAAAATTTAAAAATAAGAAACTTTACCGTATTTGAAGTACCAATTCGTGGACGCTCAAATGCAGCAAGTGAAGCCGACATTTTCATAAAGGGGTTCAAAATAGTGAACCCAACATTGCAAAAATATGACACAAAATAAATAGTATCAACGACTGAGTTGAACTCGGATCGAGAGTACAATAACTCGGTTTTAACTCAGTAAAGGAGAATCTAAGTAAGAGATCTAAAGGGTTCTAATAATATTTTGCTGCTGCTGAAAGTAGATTGATGAAGAAGAAAGAAGAACCAAACAAAACAACAGAGAGAGGTTTGTGGGTTGTGTTGTGTCTGTCTATTTTTGTTTTGAGGTTTTGGGGTGGGTGGGG
>MCJB01002147.1:116144-152685 GCA_002018475.1 Nicotiana obtusifolia
GGAGTGGGGGTGGAGGTGGGTAGGGTGAGTTGGTAGTGGATTGTAATGGTGGTAAAGTTGAGAATTAATTAACTTTAGAGACACTGTTTGACTCTGACCAAATTTTTATAATATTATTCTTATGGTAAATATTAAATTGAAATTATAAATTACGGCCAGTAATATCGAACAGTTTCACATCAATTTTTAATTGGATAGTTAAATCTTAATCTATCTATATATTATATATCTATATATATCTATATTATATTAAAAGCACGAAAGGTTCTGCCGTAGTAGTTTCCATAATAGCAGTTTTATCTGCTATTGATAGAAAATTGTCCCACCATCCTCTTATTTGACCAGTAAATCCTGCAATTATCATTATGCATATAATCGTATCGGTATTCCTTTCACTAGTGGCTTTACATATAGTGGAATACATCATCATTCTATGAACTAAGATGCTAATCTGCCTATTCGTTAGTCCATCTAAGTTCCACTCATAAATGGCATCCCCGCTATAACTGGTGTTGGTCTTGTTCCAGTCCCTTTCTTCGACTAGTACATGTTGTGGAGTTAGTCTAGGATAATAATAGGTATTCATTAAATGTTTATTAGCATATATGCTACCTATTTTTCTAAACTTATTAAGCTCGGACCACATAACTTCCTTATGGTCTTTAGAAGGATCTAAGATATTCTCAGAAAATTCGGAGGTCATTTATAAGGGTTTTAAATCTAAACTAGCTAGCTTATCAGTCACTAGTTTTTCTAAGCCTGCTTTGGACTTAATATAATATAAATATATCTATATTATATTAAAAGCACGAAAGCGCTTAGTAAAATATCGTTCGCCTCATTTATCCTTTAAAACATATAGTTCGCATTGGACAATATAGTAATTTGAGTATTTCAATAATACTTATGTATAGTAATTTAATTAATTAAATTTTCTCTTTTCTCTTTTTAAGTCTAGGAGACCTTTTTGTACTTAATAAGATGTTTTTAATTCTCACTACACAAAATAGCTATTTAATATATTTTTTTTTTAATATTTAAGATTTTAAGATCAATTAAAATTTTAGTTACTAAATATTTTTCTTATTTAAACTATGTAGGTATTAGGTCCTAACATTTAGGACTTCAAAACCGATTAAGATTTTATTATTCAAAATAAGGTGTACTAATCAAATTTTAGGCAAAAACAAAGATGCACAATTCCAAATCACTATGGGTATGTTTTTTTTTTTTTAATTGGGCTCTCTCTATTTATGCCTATAGTTATGTGCATATTAATTCTTCTTCTTTTATATCCTTCTGCAAAAAAATATCTACAAATCCAAAAAGTATTTATGAGGGGGAAAAATGAGGATTTGTTGTTCTAGAAATTTAACCTCCTAAAATAAAATCATACATTTCAACATTTTCAATCTTTTAAATTCAAATATTTAAATTCGCAAGAGAAATGAAAAACTAAAATACTTAATTTTTTATTAAATAAATTATTTTGTTTTCTTATAAAAGTATTTTAACATTATAACCCATTAAAATATTTTGGATCAAACCAAACTTACTGTTAGTAAAATGAGAACGGACTATAGACATATATCGAAACTAAACATCAATTTAAAACTGATGATAAATAATTAAATTGTAAGCCTGGGCAGGAAAAAAAAAAAAAAAAAAAAAGAACTCACTCAAAAATGGAAAAAGAGTAAATTAATCTTAATGTACTTTCTAGATTATACTTTTGCGATAGTGATTTATATTAATTAGATTAAATTTTTAGCTGAGTATCGATAGAGATGATTAGGAACCTCAACATAGTTTTTTCCTTTATCGAGTTAGCTAAATGTGATCAACAATCATTAATTTTAAGAACTTACACTTTTTTGTTTAACTTTTATTAATACTTAACTCAAAAATAATTTTTAATATAATAATTATATGATCCTTTAAAATTTTGCAATCATAAAGATTGGGTACACGCATAACGCATAGAGTTTTTTGCCTACTTCTTCTTGGACAACATATGCTTCGTATAGTAGCCTTCTTTTTTTGGATGATAATATGCTTCGTTCATTTATGCTTTTTCGGTTTGTGTGGGGTTTAGATTTATTGATTATAAAAAGGTTTGAGGTTCTTGAAACATTAAAATCGCAAAGTCATAATTTACTTCAAATCATAATAATCAGGTAACCATCATTTCATCCATATTAAAATAATTTTAAAGAGTTATAGAGTTGATCAATATCTCAATACAATAACACTTGATTCTTAATTATGCGAATCACTCATATAAAAAAGAAACTAAAATAAAAAATAATAGTCCTCATATGCTACCATTATAATAAGATAGTGATACACACGTAATATAAATTAAAGAAGTGTTCTTAGTATCTAACTAAAAAAAATGAGAGGAATATTACGAGCAAAATCATTGTTGTATATTCATTTATAATAAGATCGAAAAATTATGAGACCTCACATTTGATAAGTATAATTTCTTTTTCTTTATAATTTATGTGAAACTTTGATGGACCAATAAGCTATCATAGGTGTTTTCTCATCATAATTTGACTTGTCAAACTAAAAAATGACTGTTATTTTTAAAATTATATTTAGTAAATATTTTTAATATGTTTATATTTATAATGACAATAAATAAATAATATGATCGATCAATCCCTAAATGTTAGATTATTTGTCATGGCATATTTTTCCAATTGGGTAAGAAGAATAAAGGAATATATACCAAGACATCACATTTAAATTAAAGAGGCAGTAAGTGGAAACGTCTAATAACATTTTCTGTATCTCATAAAATAAATTTAACGCAATTAAAAATAACATTATATAATATCGATGTTTGTGATGATTGTCTATGGATAACATGCAAAGCACGTTCAAAGAGACTAGTTACTATATTAAAAGCACGAACACCCTTAGCGAAATGTCATTCATCTTTTTTACCCTTGATAAACTGATTTCACGCTAGACAAATTAGTCATTTCTCCGTATCTTTTGGACATCTATGCTAAGTCGAATTGTACTTTTTAGATTCAGATGATTTTAGATCACCGGATTACTCAGATAAAAAATTCTTCTTCAAGTAAACTTCGGGTCTAGATTGTCTCACATCTAGCTTTTATTTAAAAATATATACACATATCAAGCTTTTACCTATGTCGAATTGTACTATTTTAATTTTACAAATAATTTCACACTAGATGAATTTTTATTATTTAATACTTTGACTAATATTTTAGAATTTGAAATTAGCTTTAAATTTATCACTTTGAATTTCAGCTTTTGTTTTTATAAAGCAACACTACTAACAAATATTCTTTCGCATATTTGACATAAAACTTTACTCTCGTGAATATTGTTACTACATATTTGTAATCTAACATTAAATGTATGAACCATATTTTTCTCCTATAATATTAATATTTCTTAGCAATTTACATGTATTTTTTCGACTGCACTTTATTATTTACTTTTAATATTCTTTGCAGCATATTTGGCATTTTGGTAAATGCATTATAACAAACTTAACTAAATTTGTAATCGTTGCAAATCTAACTAATTATAAAAATCGTTTTTGTGTGCTAATTTTAATTGGTTGATGCGGAAAATACGTATGTCGGTCTCACACTGCACAAAATAATAATTTAAATTACTTTCTTAATATTTAAAATTATAAAATCAATTAAATTTTTAATTATTAATTATTTCCTTATTGAATTAGGTAGAAGTTTCTAATATTTAGGACTTTAAAATTTAGATAACTTTTCCTTATTTGAATGGTTAATATCTTACATCTTATTTCTACGTATTTTCATAGGAATGTTGTGAAAGTTTTATAATTTTGCCAAGCGTAAAAATGAGCATTATGTAAACTATTTTAGTTGTTCTTTCTTCTCTTTATTTTCACATTGTTCGAGTCCTGTATTTTTCGTATTACATATTTGTCATTGACTCTTCTTAAAAGTAATGTTTAACAAGAAAGTTTTTTCGAAATATATTTAATATTTACAAAAGTATTTATATACCTATTTCGATCGAGTTACATGAAAGAAAAGTCTCTTACCTCAACCTCATATCCCTTTCTATTCTATTTATACACTAAATTTTATTATCTTTGTCTTCATTAATCTACTTTTTTATATGTAGTTATATGCGATTATTATAAGATATATAGAAATTTATTTTTCATATTGTATTAACTGACATGAAGGGCAAATGAAAGGTTACGGATAAGACGTTATATAAAATAACATTTGATGCATTTGACTGTAGAATTTGGATGCATGATTATATGCTTTAGACAGAGAAAAAAATACCTCAAAAACGAGAAAGAGTAGATTAATGGATTATATTTCGCGATATTCTTTTTAATCTACTGTAAACAATTCGTATAGTATTTGTTATTGATTAAATAGATTTCGTATTTTGCTCGCGAAGAAATAGACCATATTTGTATCTTCTAGAATGAACTTAATAATGTATAGCTTTTCAAGTTTTTAGATAAACTCTTAAATCTTCAAGGATTATATGTTCTAACTTAAAGGAAGAATGAAAACTTTTGAAAAATAAAGTTATACAGTTATAAAATTGAAAAAGATATTAAGTCAAATATATTGATTGAGATGATCGAGAACTTCTACCGCACAAAGTTTTGTCCTTTATGATTAATCAGCCAAATAGGATAAAGAATAGTCATTTTCAAAAAGTTATACTTTTATTTTATAACTCAAATATAATTTTAAAAATAAATATATATAACTCTCTTAAGTTAAGATAGGATACACACGCAACACGCGTATCGTAAGACTAGTAATTCTTAACATTATTTTAAAAGAAAGTTTGAATTTGTGACACAATACATGCATTGCAGGAATAAAGTTAATATGTAATTAGATATTATTGAGGTGTCTAACCGCACATAAATCAAAATATAGACTTAATATTAGGGGATAATTCAAAGATTTTGAAGATATATACTTGATTATGCAAGTTTATACATAAGTGTAAATGATTAAATTCAACATAAAGTATAATTGGCGCATAAAACAAGTTTGATAATGAAATATATATAATTGACTCAAATAAATTAGGATTAAAGCGTAATAAATTCATATTTTTAAATTTGTAACATATTATAAATTATAATGTTAATGTAGCAATGACAAATATTCAGAGCATTAAAATAATAAGAGTGAAATAAATTGCGGAAAAAAAATCAATTTAACATTAAGAAAGGAAGAAGTTTTGCTTTTTACCTTCTTTTTGGCCGTGACTTATGACACTTTTTCAGGAAGTCTTTAATTTTTGACCCTTCTTGTTTTATGGATAAAATTTTAAGGTTAAAACTTAAAATTATTGCTTATGGGGTAAGTAAAGGGCAACACTTACTAATCTTGAAGTCCGGCACATAAGATAAAAGAAAACAAAAATTCAAAATCATCCACTTTAAAAGCTTTTTGTATACTTCACCCGACTGGAATGGGTACCACAAATAGTACCATTTCATGTAAATATATGGTACTATATAAACACGAAAATTTTAATTTGAATGATCAATTTTGAATCGCTTATTAACATTTAGTCAACGTTTAAATTATAATTAAAAATCAGTATATTAAGGGGAAGAACCATGGAATTTAACACCACCTTTTTTATGAGTTTAGTTCATCTTATAACATATCGCAAATTTTGTCACGTTATTAAATGTCTTATGTCGAGATATTAGTCACAGAATTATATAAAATTTTATGGCGTCACAAGCGGTACACTGAACACCAACCTAAGACGAGGAACAAATAAAAGAAACAAAACAGAAATAATTAATTTGGAGTTCCAATTTTAATGGGGACCAATTAAGGACCACGTAGTGAAATTGACATAGACTATTCTTCTCGTGTGACATTTCAGTCCATGTATTTAACAGAACATATCCAGCTCAAATCAGGTGATTTTAAGGAGAATTTAATTCCTTTAATTAATGCGTTTGGGCAATTATTTGTCCTTATAGTTTGGTAACCTAAAAATAAATGTTTTCTTTTATTACTCTTAATCTCTTCTACCAAATAAAACAACTAGGCCAAAGCATTACATCAAACTTTAAATTATACTAGTCTTATAGTACACGCGTTGCGCGCGCATCATGTCGTAATAAGCAAGAGAATTCAAAATTTTATAAAAAATAATTATATTAAAACTATGTATTTGAGTTATAAAATAAAAAAATATATTCCTAAAAATGATAAATGTTGATCCTATATACAGAATTCGATAAAAAACTATTCCATTGAAGTTCATAATCATCGGTGAATATATTCAACTTAAAATTTATAATTTTGTCACTTCATATTTATAGATTATTATTTTTTCTTTTTAGTTTCAGCAGGAATACATAGCATCTAAGATTTAAGATTTTCTTAATAAATAAAAGTTAAAAGCTATTTTCAAATTTATTCTAGAAGATACAAACATGATCAACAAACTAGTCGAAGAAAGTCTTTTTTTTTTTCTCGCAAGAAAAATATAAAACATTCTATTTCGTTTATCAATGAAAAATATTATACAAATTATTTTAACAAAATTTAAAAAGCATAGATTAATATTTGCTAAAATAGATCCACCATTATATTTTGACAAATCATGAATCTAAACAAATTTAAGTTGTCTACCAACAAACAAATTAGGTTGATATAATTCCTCTATGAAATTGAAAATTCAAAGTTACACCCTGAAATTTGCAACTATTGTGAACTAAAAATTTATCCTATTATAGTTCCAAAAGACAACTTGTTCAGTCTTAGTATTGTCAGAATTCACTTATCCATAATCAATTGATATAACTTTATGCTTGAAATTATATTTTTCCATCTTTTCCAACACTACATAACAATGAAATTTTCGTCATGTAACTATTAAACTATTACGAGCTCCAATTAAAGTAGTTATTGGAGTTTCAACATATACGTACAAAAATTACGATGACCAACCAGATCGAATCATAATTTTATTTGTCCGACAGATTAAGTGTTACGATCCAAAATCCAGTATAGGTCGTGATGGCGTCTAACGCCGCCGTCAGGCAAATCAATAGTAATTGTTCAATTTAATTACTCATTTTATTACTTTCGAAATCATAAATTTTAATAAGGAAGGAAATTAACACCTATAAATCCACGGGAACGTACAAAAATTTATAGTTTATAAGAGAAATGAAAGGCGATGATAATATACAGAACCGTAAGCATCAACTAGTATATCCCAAACCCTGGTGTCACAAGTGCATGATCATTTACCAGGAAGTATAACAATAATAATACAACATCTGTCTGGAATGTAAACAACACATTATAAAGTAAATGGTACGATGAAGACTCTGTGGGCTGCGATACGTAGCTGGAATGCATCTCACCATAAAGTCTCCTCAGCAGCTACGCCTACGCGCCAAAATAACCACCAAATGAACTTGTCGGATCCTGAATATTTAGTGCAGAAGTGCAACATGTGTACGTAAATCAACGCGTACCCAGTAAGTATCTAGCCTAACCCCGGAGAAGTAGTGACGAAGAGTCGACACTTACTAGTAGTCTAATAATGTAACGACCAGACCGATCGTTTTGAGAGTTGTAGCCCCGTTTTCCATTTACTGCTCATTTTATGCTTTACAGTTGTTATATGACTTGTCGGGGTAGTTGATTCGGGTTCGGAGAGGTTTCGGAATAAGTTGAGACACTTAATTTAAAGGTTGAAAGCTTTAGTTGAAATGATTGATTGGATGTTGACTTATGTGTAAACAACTCCGGAATTGAGTTTTGGTAGTTCTGTTAGCTCCGTCGGGTGATTTTGGACTTAGGAGTGTGTTCGGATTGTGATTTGGAGGTCCGTAGTTGAATTAGGCTTGAAATAGTGAAAGTTGGAAATTTAGAAGTTTGACCAAGAGTGGACTTTGTGGTTATCGGGTTCGGATTAGGATTTCAGGAATTGAAGTAGGTCTGTGGTATCATTTGTGACTTGTGTGCAAAATTTGAGGTCAATCGGACGTGATTTGATAGGTTTCGGCATCAATGTAGAAGTTAGAAGTTCAAAAGTTCATTAGGCTTGAATAGATGCGCGATTCATGATTTTAGCATTGTTTGATGTGATTTGAGGGCCCGACTAAGTTCGTATGATGTTTTGGGACTTGATGGTATGTTTGGTTGAGGTCCCGGAGGGCCTCAGGCGAGTTTCGGATGGTTAACGGGTCAATTTTTGGTCTTGGGGATGTGCTGAAGTTTTCTGGTGTTTGTATCTGGTTTCCTCGTACGAGATTGCGTGAGAGGGTCCGCGATCGCGTAGGCCAATTGGGGCAGCTCGGGAATTTGTTTTATGCGATCACGAAAGCTGGAGAGTCTGGGCATCGCGAACGCGTGGTAAGGGCCGCATTCGCACATGAGAAGTGAAGCAGCAGTAGAGTTCACGTATTGTTCTTTACGATCGCGTGAGGAAGGACGCTATCGCGTAGGTCTGAGGAGGCAGTTGTCCGCGATTGCTGGTTTGGAGACGTATTCGCGTAGGCTTGAATTTTTGGGACAACTGAGTTTTGCTTTGCGATCGCGAGGCAATTTCCGCGATCGCGAAGAAGGATCACCTGGGCAGACTTAAATATTTCAAAAACGGGTTTTGAATTCATAACACAAATTTGATTTTGGGAGCTCGGCGGGAGACGGTTCTTGGAGAGATTTTCAAGTAGGTGATTGGGATAAGTGATTTTTACTTAGTTTTGGTTAAATTCCATATTTATGTCTTCGATTTCATCATTAAATTAGTGACTTGGGGTGAAAAATTAGGGGAAAATGGAGGAAAGTTCCTAGGCCGAATTTTGAGGATTTGATCGAGGTTTTGGTATCGAATTGGAGTAATTTTAGTATGGTTGAATTCGTGGTTGGATGGGTGTTCGGATTTTGTGACTTTTACCCGATTCCGAGACGTGGGCCTGGGGGCCGACTTTTGAGTTGACTTTTTGACTTTTGATTAAGAGCTTAGTATTTTTCTTATGGAATTGATTTCTTTAGCTCGTGTTGATTGTATCGAATTGTTTGTGGCTAGATTCGAGGCATTTAGAGGCCGTTTCGCGAAGCAAGGGTGTGTTGGAGTAGAGATTTGCACGGTTTGAGGTAAATAACACTTCTAAACTTGGTGTTGAGGGTATGAAACCCCGAATTAATTGTTATGTGATTGATGCTGAATGTGACGCGCATGCTAGGTAACGGGCGTGTGAGCGTGCACAGTATAAATTGTGATTTAGTCGATTCCATAGAACTGTGTAGTTAGTTTATCTGAACATTTTTACCGTACTCTATGTGTTAGAGCACTTGAGTTGCAATTCATGCTAGAAATCATGTTTAGGCTATATGCTGGTACTATTTGGACCCACAGTGGTCGTTCTTAGCCGTGGAGTTATTTGCTCAGTTGCAGTTATGTACTCAGTCGCATTTATCATTATACATCATATCTCAGTCTCTGTTATTGTGTATTGTCACATCTTGTATCATTGATTAGGGCTGCTTAGCATGAGCGTTGTGAGCCCGAGGGACTGGAAAGATTGATGATTGAGTGAGGCCGAGGGCCTAGTTGTGAGTGATATTTATGGGATCAGACTGCACGCTGCAGCATGTTTTATTTATGCTTGGATCTGGCTTATTATAGCGCTTGGGCTGAAGTAGTCCCTCCGAAGTCTGCATACCCACAATGAGCGCAGTTGATTTATATTGAGGGATGGATCTTCCCTGGGCATGGATCTTGTCCGAATCATTTATATTTGGGAATGGATTTTCCCGGGGCTGGATTGACCTTACACAGTACTGAGTGACTGACTGTCAGTCGATATATATATATTTGGGATGGATCTTCCCTAGGCTGGATTGGCCATATACAGTACTGAATGATTGAGTATTCTGAGAGTGTGAATTCATAAGACTTCCATTGTAGTGCATCACACATTTTTAGGTCAGGAGTTGGAGGTTATTTGAAAGACAATTCACTTGTAAAAGTTGTATTTGCAAGAAGCAAGGTATTTTGCAGACACTGCTATTATTATCGAAGCTATTCAAATACTAAGCAACACTCATAATTATACTTGTATACGGGTAAACCCGGGGCTAGGGAGCACCCCGATTTTCCCATAGGGAAAACGAAGCAAGGATGTAACTGCATGAAATCGTAATCGAAGCTAAGAACATCTCATACTAAGGCCTGAACGAAGTGCTTACCACCGGGGCCATCGAGACAACGCCCCCCGAATCCGATTCGAGCTCCAAGACCTCGGAAAACATAACCAAACAGTTGCACACAACTAACGAAGGGCCATGATACCCGTGCCCAACTAGATATCACAGCGTGAATCTCGGCACGTAGCGGTAGCAGATCAGTGATTAACGAAAAAGAAAACTTTTACCTTTCTTAGAATTGTACTTAGGGTAAAACTTCCCTACTATATAAAGGGGAAGTTTATTATTCAACAAACATTTGTTTTGTAGCTCGTATATCAAGGCAATATAAACTTATTTTCTCTGCGTCTAAGTTATTCAAAAGTTCTTATTTTGCTCATTGTTCTTCACATATAATTTGGCTCCGAATCGAGGGCAGAACAATTGTTAAGCTTAAGTCCGAGCTCAGAGTCTACATCACAACCGGTTTGGTTATCTATTTTACTTTTGATTCACTTGTCTAACATTATTGATCACTTGTATTAAATTAATCTATGTATCCTTAAAATCACGTATAAATTCAATTGTTATCCATTTTAAAGGGTATACAGTTTGGCACCCACTGTGGGATTAAGGATATAATGGTGGTTTGATACAAATTGCCATAACACAACCTATTTTATGCTTGTTCTTTAAGATTTTAATTTCAGGTCAGCTTAAAAAATGTCAAACTTTCAATCTGCTCACTTGAACGTTGATGCTGAGTCTGGTTATCATGTCGAAAACAACAACTTGGTGCCTAGCAATGAGGTACCCCCTGTTGATCCCAACAGAGTCCCAGCTGCCGATCCAATCGACGCTAATTCACAGGTTGCTATCGAACCCACCTGCCAACTAACCCCGAGAACAACGTTCGAGGAGGCCTGCGAGCAACGGTTTGAGAAACACCCGAAGGCAGAGATAATGGGAAAAGCATGCGGCTAATCTTCAAAATGTTGCAGGCTCAACAAGTGGCGATAACGCAACTACAAAATCAAGGCCCCACTCCTAGTAGGGTCGAGCCCAAATGGTCCCAGGGAAGTACCCGAAGAAGTGAGCAAAACACGAGAGGGCAGATGAAGCTGAGCCCGGGACCAATCCCGAAATAATAAAAATATTTGAGGAATTGACAAAGCGGGTGGAATCAGGGGAAAAGAAAATTGAGGTCAATGAGAAAAAAGTGAAGATCTATAACTCCAGGGTCGATCAAATCCCAAGAGCGCCCCCAATATTGAAAGGCCTGGACTCCAAGAAATTTATCTAAAAGCCTTTTCCTCCGAGTGCGGCACCGAAGCCAATCCCAAAAATGTTTCGTATGCCCGATATTCCGAAATATAATGGAACTACGAATCCAAATGAGTACGTGACCTCCTACATGTGTGCCATCAAGGGGAACGACTTGGAAGATGATAAAATCCAGTCGGTTTTGCTAAAGAAGTTCGGAGAAACTCTATCAAAAGGAGCAATGATATGGTATCGCAACTTACCCCTAAATTCTATTGATTCGTTTAATATGCTTGCATATGATTTAGTGAAAGCGTATGCCGGGGCCATCAAGGTCGAGACCAGAAAATTAGATCTTTTCATGATAAAACAAAGAGACAACGAAATGCTCAAGTAGTTCGTATCGAGGTTTCAAATGGAACGGATGGACTTGTCTCCGATTGCGGTGTCACGACCCGGAATTCCCGCCTTAGGGACCATGATGGCGCCTAACATTTCACTTGCTACGCAAGTCAATTTTAGAATAGTTTTAGGTCATTTTTAACAAATCAAGTTAACTGATGCCAATTAAACTGAAATAACTGTAATAGAATTGAAATAAAGTACGAAAATTCATAACAACCGAAATATCTAAGTACAACCCATAACTGGTGTCACAAGTGCACGAGCGACTAGAATAATACAGATAATGGGCTGAATGAAAGTAAAATTATATGAAAAGCATTAAACAGCTAGGATAAAATAGAAGGGGACTCCAGAGCTGCAAACGCCGAGAAGCTGTACCTCAAGTCTCTGTCAGGTATTCGACCCGAGCAATCTACTGACCACCGCTAGGACAGACTCCAAAGTCTGCACAAGAAGTGTAGAGTGTAGTATGAGTAAAACTGAACCCACGTACTATGTAAGTGTCGAGCTTAACCTCGATGAAGTGGTGACGAGGCTAAGGCGGGTCACTTACACTAACCTATATGCAGTATAATAATAATGACAGAAAAGAAAATACAGGAAAATACAACAGTTAACTCATGACAATAACCTTAATCCTTAACCAGAAAAATCAGAAATATAAATCCTCGGAATCTTGTATGAAAACACCAGAGCCAAAAAATCACAATAAGGAATACAAAACACACAAACCGTTGTAGCGCGCAACCTAATCCCACCGTACGAACACGATCCTCCCTTATTTCACCATGTCAATATCAACAATAACAAGTAAAATATGTTGCGGCGCGCAACCCGATCCCCCCGTACAAACACGATCCTCCTTTATTCCACCATGTCAATATCAATAATAATAAGTAAAATAGGTTGCGGCGCGCAACACAATCCCACCATATAATCAGAGTCAATATCATAATCCTCCTTTATTTCACCATATCAATCCTCCCTTATTCCACCTGTTGCGGCGTGCAACCCGATCCCACCATATCAATATCAATCCTCCCATATTCCACCGATTGCGCTTGCAATCCGATCCATGAACACAATTCAATAAATGAAATCAATTCAACAACTCAAATCACAAGAATCTCTACTATTAACGAATATGAAAGCAGAACCATAAAGGAAATCTCGTACCAAATCAAAATTTTCTATAATTAACACTAAACAGCAAGATAAGTCAAATAAATTACAATTAAAGGGTAAGAGTAAGTCATTTAAGGCAAGTTGCAGTTAATCATGAAAGCATAGGAGAAACTAACATTTTTATACGAGAATAATAAATGACAAGTAGCAAATTAAGGCATATGAAACAATGAAGGCATGTAATAGTAAAGGCAAGGAATAAAATAATTAATAAAATACAGAAAAGCATGAAAACAAGTATTTTGACGGTGTATATACACTCGTCACCTCGCATATACGCCGCTACTCCAAAATTTCACACAGCACATAGCTCAAGGTTTCTAATTCTCTCAAATCAAGGTTAGACCCAACATTTACCTCGCTTCACAAGAAAATCAAAGCTCTATCGGAGCATTTCCTCTAAAATCCGCCTCCAAACCAATCGAGTCTAACCAAAATTGACTCAATAACATCAAATAATGCTAGGAAAATCAATTACAATACATAAAATTAAGATCTTTACGCTTTTTCTAAAAAGTCAACAAAGTCAACCCCGGGCTTGCTTGATAAAAATTCAAGATTCGGACCAAAACCCATTTACCCATTCACCCCCGAGCCCGAGTATGTAATTAGTTTCGAAATACGATCTGAATTTGAGGTCTAAATCCCAAATTTACAAAAATCCCTAATTATACCCAAATCCTTAATTCTACTATGAAAATCCTAGATTTGATGTAAACTTATGAAATGTAATGGGTAATTGAAAAGAAATAGATTAAAGTCACTTACCAATGAATTTAGGAAGAAAATCTCTTGGAAGAATCGCCTCTAGGGAGTTTAGGGTTGAGAGTTTGAAAGAAATAAGCTAAATCTCGTTTTCTCCCTCTTTTACCAACTGCGGACGTCGCAATTGTGATATCTTGTTTGCAAATGCGAGAAAGAGGTCGCAAATGCGAACCCTTCTCAGAAAGTTAGTCATCGCAAATGCAATGTTTTGATCGCAAATGCGAACCCATGACCTCGCAAATGCGGACCTCAGATTTTTATGAATTCTTTAAACCTTTAAATATTCTAGTTTTCAAAAAATTACGATAAATCAAGTTAGAGACTTATGAATTCGATTACGGGTGTACGCCCAAGTCCCAAATCACGATACGGACCTACCGCGATCGTCAAAACACTGATCTTGGTCCATTTACATAAAACGTTGACCGCAGTCAGCTCAAACGAGTTTTTAAGATATGATTTCACATTTTTATCAATTTTCTCATAAAAACCTTCTGGAAAGAGGACAACAAACTGCGCACACAAATCGAGAAAGGCTAAACGGAGCAATTCGAAGTCTCGGAATACAAAAATGAAGGGTAAAACTATAAATGACCTATCGAGTCATCACATGCGAATGACTGGACTGTTCATGCATTCACTCGGACTTTAACCCCCGAAGCTCCTTAGCTTTACAGCAGTTAAAACAAAATTTGATAGAGTACCCGACAGTAACTTGGGCCGACATCCATAATAGGTATCGGTCAACAAATCAAAGTCGAGGACGATTAGCACGGGTCCCCTTCTGGGTTCGTTTATCCCATCAGAGTCAATGACAGGTCTAGGAAAGTTGTTGATCATGAGCCGAGACCGAGCAGAGATCGGTACCAACCATATATCGGAGATCGAAGGGGTAACGGATCTGGGCGTCACCCTATGAGAAACGAGAAGAGGAGCGATCGAGGCCACAGTAGCCAGGGACTGATGAGCAAAAACTTTTTCGATAAGCCAGTCGAGGCCAGAGAGGCACCAAGGTTATCGGAATATAACTTCAACGTCGATGTTGCCAGCATCGTATCTTCCATCGGGCACATCAAAGATACCAAGTGTCCTCGACCATTGCAGTCCGACCCCACCCAAAGAGACCCTAACTTGATGTGTAAGTATCATGGCACTCATGGCCACAGGACCGAGGACTGCGATAGTTAAGAGAAGAAGTGGTCCGGTTATTTAATAACGAGCATCTCGAGGAATTTCTGAGCGATTGAGCCAAAAATCACTCCAGGAACAGGAACTCCAACAAACATATCGAACAAGAAGAACCTCAGCACGTCATCAACGTGATCATTGGAGGGGTCGATATCCCTAGGAACCAATGATAAAGCGCACTAAAGTGTCCATCACAAGAAAAAAATGAACCCGAGATTATAATCTGGAGGGAACCATTTCATTCAATGATGAGGACGCCGAAGGCATCGTATAATTGCATAATGACGCACTGGTAATATCTTTTCTTATAAATAAATCTCGAGTTAAGTGTGTATTGATTGATCCAGGTATCTCGGCCAACATCATTAGATCGAGGGTCGTGGAGCAGTTGGGTTTACAAGACCAAATAGTGCCGACAATCCGAGTGTTAAACGGATTTAACATGGTATGCGAAACCACTAAAGGAGAGATAACCCTACCGATGAATACCGCCGGGACCATCCAGGAAACAAAGTTCTATGTGATTGAGGGGGATATGAGATATAATGCTCTATTCGGAAGACCATGGGTTCACAACATGATGGCGGTATCTTCGACCTTGCACTAGGCGTTGAAGTTCCTTACACCGATAGGGATTAAGACAGTGTACGAAGAGCAACCAGCTGCAACAGAGATGTTCGCAGTCGATAAAGTATTCCTGGTACCCGCAGTTTCGACATTAAGAATCACGTAGTAGGCCAGAAAGGCTGAAGTTAAATAGCAATCACCCATGCCGGTCCCGGCCGGAGCGGAGGAATGAGGAGTCGATAAGGAAGATGATTATGGAGTTACAAGATCGTTCATAGCTCCTGATGATACGATGCCACCAAATCGACGGTCGAGGAACTGGATCAAGTCATATTTACTGAACTCATACCGTATCAAAAGGTATACCAAGGCACGGGGTTAATCCCCGAGCTCATGAAAGAACTTATTAGTTTCCTTAATACGAACGTATCTTGTTTTGCATGGTCCTATCTGGATATGACAGGGATCCCCCCGGAGATAACCACTCATAAGTTGAGTTCGGATCCCAAGTTCCACCCGGTTAAACAAAGGAGGAGGCCTCAGTCCGAAGTCAAGCATGCATTTATCAAAGACAACGTATATAAACTCCTTAAAATTCGTTCCATTGGGGAGGTTAAATACCCGTACTGGTAAGCTAACATAGTGGTAGTGCCTAAAAAAGGAAATAAATTAAGAATGTGCGTAGATTACAAAGACTTGAACAAGGCATGCCCTAAGGACTCTTTTTCTTTGCCGAACATCGATCGCATGATCGATGCGACGGCCGGGCACGAGATACTCAGCTTTCTCGACGCATATTCCGGGTACAACCAAATCTGAATGGATCCAATCGATCAAGAAAAGACTTCTTTTATAACTAAATTTAGCACCTATTGTTATAATGTAATGCCATTCGGGTTAAAATGTCGGAGCCACTTATGAATAGTAAACCGAATGTTCGAAGAACAGATAGGGAAGTCAATGGAGGTTTATATTGACGACATGTTAGTCAAGTCCCTACGAGCAGATGACCATTTGAAACATTTGTAGGAAACCTTCGACATATTAAAAATATACAATATGAAGCTGAACCCGAAAAAATGCGCATTTAGGGTCAGATCCAGAAAATTCCTCGGGTTCATGGCGTCTAATCGAGGGATCAAGATCAATCCCGATAAAATCAAATCTATAGAAGACATCACTGGGGTGGATAGTGTCAAGGCCTTTACGAGGCTAACCGGGCGTATAGCCGCCCTGGGCCAGTTCATATCGAGGTCCTCAGACAAAAGCCATCGGTTCTACTCGCTATTGAAGAAGAAGAATAACTTCTCTTGGACCCCGGAGTGCCGACAAGCTTTAGAAGAACTAAAACGGTACCTTTCAAGTCCACCCTACTCCATACCCCAAAGGAGGATGAACAGTTATACCTTTACTGTTTACTATGTTAGTAGAACTCTAGGTGAGGCCGACACAAGGCATCCTCACCTATAAAATTGGCGCTTGCTTTGCTAAGCGCCTCCAGAAAGTTAAAACCATAATTTCAATTCCACCATATATATGTTGTAATCTCTTACCCACTGAGGAACATCATGCACAAAACCGATCTCTCGGGTCGGTTGACCAAATGCGCAGTCGAAATTAGCGGGTACGATATCGAGTATCGACCTCGAACCGCTATCAAAGCACAAATTTTGGCAGACTTTGTAGCCGACTTTACGCTGGCCTTAATACCCTAAGTCCAAAGGGAATTATTGTTAACCTCGGGGATTAACTCTAGAGTTTGGACCCTCTTACGGACGGTGCTTCGAATGCAAAGGGGTCCAGGCTCGGCATCGTGCTGAAACCACCTACGAGTAACATAGTTAGGCAATCTATTAGAACTGTGAAATTGACTAACAACAAGGCCAAGTATGAAGCCATAATTGCAGGTCTCGAATTGGCTAATAGTCGTGGGGACGAGGTAGTCCAAGCTAAGTGTGATTCAAGTCACTGGGACGTTCCTCCTTATGGTAAATCAAGTCAATGGGACGTTCGAAGTAAAAGAGGAATAACTACGAAGGTATTTAGACAAGTTGCAGGTAACGCTACATTAATTCAAGGAATGGACCCTACAGCACGTGCCCCGAGATCAAAATAGCGAGGCCGATGCTCTCGCTAACTTGGGGTCATCAGTTGAAGATGATGAATTCGGTTCGGGAATTGTCATTCAGCTCATGAAGTTGGTGGTAGAATAAGGCCATGCCGAAGTAAACTCGAAAAGTTTAACTTGGGATTGGAGGAACAAATACATAGATTATTTGAAGATTGGGAAGTTGCCCTCGGATCCTAAAGAATCCAGAGATCTGCACACAAAGCCGGGCAGGTTTAGCCTGTCAGAAGGGACTTTGTTCAGAAGAACATTCGACAGCCTGCTCGCCATATGCTTGGGGCCGGGAGATACCGAATATGTCTTGAAAGAAATTCACGAAGGAACTTGCAAATATCATCCGAGGGTAGAATCTTTGGTTCGGAAATTAATCAGGGCTAGTTATTACTGGATCGACATGGAGAAATATGCGAAGGATTTTGTACGAAGGTGCGACGGCTGTTAGAGACGCGCACCGATGATCCATCAACCCGGAGAGCTACTATATTCGGTCTTGTCCCCATAATCGTTCATGAAATGGGGAATAGACATCGTTGGTCCCTTGCCGTGGGCTCCTGATAAAGCTCAATCCATAATATTTGTGACAGATTATTTTTCTAAATGAGTCGAAGCACAAGCGTTCGAGAAAATCCGGGAAAAGGAAGTCATTGACTTCATTTGGGATCACATAGTGTGCTGATTCGGGATACCGGCCTAGATCGTGTGTGATAAAGCGATTCATCGACAGCAAGGTAAACAAAATTTTCGAAGATCACATGATTAAAAATATCCCATCAACACCCTATCACCCTATTTGGGAATGAACATGCGGAATCAACAAACAAGACCATACTTCAAAACCTAAAAACAAGGTTGACCGATGCCAAAGGAAAATGGAAAGACATCTTGCCTGAAGTCCTATGGGCGTATTGCACGACCTCTAAGTCTAGTACCGGGGCCACCCCGTTTTCATTAGTCTATGGTGTCGAAGCATTAATACTAGTCGAAGTGGGAGAATCGAGCCTCAGGTTCCGATATGCGGCCGAAGAATCGAATGGTGAGGCCATGAGCACGAGCCTAGAACTATTGGATGAAAGGCATGAGGTCCCCCTAGTTCGGTTGGCCACCCAGAAATAGTGGATAGAAAGATATTACAACCGAAGAGCCAACCTCAGACACTTCAAGATTGGTGACTCGGTGTTAAGGAAAGTAACATTGCACATCCAAAACTCGAACGAGGGGAAGCTGGGACCGAACTAGGAAGGACCATATCGAGTCGTCGGAATCACAGGCAAAGGCTCGTATAAACTCGAAGCTGGAAACGGTGTACCCCTACCGAACAACTGGAATGTGATGCACTTAAAGCGGTACTACCGCTAAGTTACGACCTCATTTACTTTTTAATAATATTATGAATCAGATTAATACTTGTAGGCAAGGACCAAGAGAGAATGTGAATATTAGGTCTGAAAGCATGTGTTGCACTCTTTTTTCCTTGAAGCGGTTTTGTCCCAAAATGGGTTTTTCGGCAAGGTTAATAACAAGGCAACAGTAAATCGTGCTAACTTAGAAATCGAAGGCCGGTCTCAACCAGAGTTAATGGGCATTCATTTCGCATCAACAATATCTAAGTCCTCTCAAGATCGACCTCGAATACTGGGGGCCATTACCCTCGGGTCAAGGTTCTTAGCAAGGAAAAAAGGAAACTTTGTACTTGAAAATCTAAGGCTCGGTGGTTAAAATTTATTGTAAGGGCCAAATGGTCGAGTCAACTGTGCCCGCATAGTCCACCTTAGCCATGATACAAGCTTTCGATCACGTACTTTACACACAGAAATGAAAGAGAGAATCTACCTTGCTAGTACGTATTTTTGCCTCATAAATTATGGATCCTAAGAGCCCACGGGCTACCCCTATTCGAGAACTTTCAAGCCAAAGGGCTACCCCTATTCGGGGACTATCGATCCCAAGGGCTAACCTTATTAGGGGACTATCGAGCTCAAGGGCTACCCCTATTCGGGGACTATCGAGCCCAACGAATGCCCCTACTTGGGGACTGTCGTCCGAAAAAAGTTCTGGCAACTCGGGCTACCAAATTTCGGAGGCACAAAACCTATTAGGCAGTGCCTAAACACAAATGGCTACGACCACCCTAAAAAATGGCTCGGAGACATCCGAAGCTCGTAATCAGAACATAAGGCCTTTATAAGAATTCAAAGCCTGTTAAAAGGTTACCCTCAGCAAAAGCATCATCTAAAATCACTTAAGCATCTTGGAAAAATTTCCGGTCACACCGAGTTTTAAAAGCCTCGAGCAAATAAAGTTGCATCGAAGTCAGGTTCCATTCGAACTTCTGAAAAATGAACGCCTTATAACTGCATCAGATTCTATGCTAAGGCATTAGAAATGTTGAAGGGATATAAATTATGAAAATATGCTAAAAAAGTAGAGAGTCGAAATTGCCAAAAAGGGAAACTATACATATATATTCCGGAATATATTTACAAAGGCCCAACAAGAACGACTCCTAAATAAAAAAAAAATTTGCATAAGTCAAAAACTAAAAAAGCACTAAGGCATCTACGCCTAATCTTCACCAGGGCTCGACTCGTCGCCAGAGCCCTCGGAACTCTCAAAGACTTCGACACCTTCACGCTCATACAACTCCTTCACCTCGACCTCAGATTTTTTGGCTTCCTCGATTTCAGCCAAATGGTCAAAACCTTGGGCGTGAATTTTCTCTAGGGTTTCTCTTCGGGACAACTGCTTCATATATTTGGTCTTAGCCTTTAAGCGGGCCGCCACTGCCTCCACATCGACCTTGTATTGGGCCACCATTTCTTCGGCGTCGGCGGAGGTTGCATCCAATTTGGACTTCATTGCCCAAGGGCGTCCCGCTCTACGACATCCAAGCATAGTGTGCTCGGAGTTCGTCATTCAGTTGGGACCACTTTTCAGCTTTCTCCTTCGCCACCCGAAGTACCGATGTCAGCTTCGCCTCGGCGGTTTCCTTCTCCGAAGCCAGTATGTCCATTTTGCTTTTCCACCCCTCGGTCGAGCTTCTGTTGGACCTACGAGTTTTTTTTGTTAGCCACCACGACTAATTTCTCGTTTTTAACTTCAAAGACCTTTACCTTTTCGAGCAGCTCGGCATGTTCCCGCCTCAGGGTCGAAGTTTCTTTCTGAGCCCTGTCCAACTCGGCCTGAAGGTCCTTGATGGCCCTATCTTGTTGCTTACTGAGTAGCTTGTACATATCCTTTTTCCGAGCCTACTCCTTGAGCTCGAACTCGAGTTGGCTTATCTCTAAGTGGTACCGCAAAAACTCTTATGGTGAAGCACCGAAGCCTGTAAAGAAGGGGAACTAAGGAAGAAATATCAAAGGAAATTTTCTAAGTAATTCATAAGGGGAGCTCGAAGGTATTAGAACCTTACCCGATTTAATGCATGTTGTGCCTCTTTGAAGAGGCTCGACGTACCCACTTCGTTCATCTTTGTCTGGTCCTCCTTGGTTACCAGACATCGGAGGTAACTAGCTATGCCTACCGGAGTGGATAGGACCCGAGCATCATCTGGGACCGTGAGAATAACCGTCCTCTTGCGCTCGGGGTCCATACTCGGCATAGGAAATTGTTTCACCAATCGTGGGCTCATGCTAGGTCCGCTAGCTCTCAAGGGCACGTCCTTCTTCGGTATCTCCAGATGGCCCAACCCTGAGAAATCTTCCAGAGTTGACATATCCATGCCATCGAAGAAGGAGTGGAGGGGGTCCTCTGAACCTTGTGTCCCTTCGCTTGAATTCTTTTTGCCCGCTTGGGCCTCTTCAAGCATGGAATCGGTGCAGGAGGACATCTCAATAATGTCGATCACACCGATAGCCTCCTTCAAAGCAGGAACATTTTCTTGAGAGATCGCATCCCCTATCTCGATTCCGGCCTCTCGAACGAGAAGTAGCTTCATCTCATGGTTCTTCTCCTCGTTTGCCACCTGCTCCACGAGAGTGGTCAATCCGTGGGCAACAAAAATGTCGTCTTCTTCAGACTCATCCCTAAGCCGTAGAAGCGAGTCAGAATCCGGCACCCGGGAGATTGGTGCTCTTCTTGGGCTTACGAGCCGCCCTCTTCTTTGGCTTCACTTTGGATCCCGGGGATCCCGAAGACTTTCTTTTCCTCTTCTTCTTTTTCTCTGTGGCAGCTTCGTAATGGAGGGATCAACGGATAAGGACACATCCTCATCCCCTTCCAACAGCCTAAGTTTGGCGGTCTTAGGCAAACTTGTGAAGTAAAGTAGAGAGATCAACACTATTTAATTTAAGAGCATAGTAATAGCTATTCGGAGGGGAACTTTACCATGAGAACGGGCCTCCCATCAGCCCTTCGAAAGCTTGCACCATGAGCGCTCGAAATATGACATCTGCTTACAGATGCCTTCGATCCCCTCCTTGACCCAGGGAACCGCATTAGGAACCCGAGCAACAGCTGTACAACCACACATACTAATGATGAGAAAAGAAATAAAGAAAAATTGAAGCTTAGAGAAAGGTTGCACTTATGAGATGCATTCCACTTCTCGAGAAATGGCAGGAATTTGGGAGGGATCAGATCCTTAGTTTTCACCCAAACAAAACGTTCTTACCAACCTCGGTCCCGATCCTCGTCGATACTCGAAAAGGAGGCTTTGCTGGCCCAGTGAGTGAGCTTGATCAATCCTCCTCGAAAATTTAGGGACTGTATAGATGGAGTAGATGGCCGAGGGTGAACTGAAAGGATTCAATATGGCTCACAAAATAATGGAGGAGGATTATGATCCTCCAAAGATACGGGTGGATTTGCTCGAGGCACACCTCGTACCTCTTACAGAAGGCCAAAATCACTGGGTCTGCCGGGCCTAGAGTGAAGGGGTAAGTGTAAACACTCAAGTACCCCTCCACGTGGGTAGTAATATTGTCCTCAGGCCCAAGGACTACCACGTCCTTTCCTTCCCATTTGCAGTCATCTTGGACTACGGGATGGACATCTTCGGCGATGGAGTATATGTATCTACATGCTCCTTCACCCCAGTCTTGTTTGGATGAGGGCATCTCAACTTTGAAGTCGTTCGTGATTGAGCAACCCTCGGGTATAAAGCTTTTCATGGGAGCCTTAAGGGTAGCCACCTCGGGAGCGGCCTCTTCAAGAATAGCCGCCTTGGAAGCAGCCACCTCGGTATTTGTGGCCGGGTGGGAAGATGAAGAGGCAGCCTGTTAAGGAACTGATTTGAAAGTTTTAGCCATTGCTATCTAGTAAAGTTTGAAAATTTAAAGAAAAAATATGAAGGTTTGAAGGAACGAGTTTGAAGGCTGAAGAGCAGAGTATGAAGATTTGAAGAAAATCTGGGTAAGAACCTAAGAACAATTATGAGGATTTGAAGATCAACGATGAAGATATGAAGGTTTGAAAGAAGTTGGTGATAGCTAGAAATTCGAAGGTGGAAGCTTGATTGAAAAAGTGGAAAAAGAGCAGAGGGAGGAAACTTTAATAGGGGAAGTACACGACGCTTCGCATTCGGAGGCAACCAACCGATGGTTGACATGTGTTCGAATTCATAACGACACAACTGATGGGACATTTCCACTTCTTCGTTGTTTTGGTTGTAACGTACGATGAAAGGAACCGGGGTTCATCTATCGTTTCTCATTGCTTCGGCAAACCTACTATCTGAGAAACGAGGGGACTATCTGTATATGGGTAAAATCGGGGCTAATGAGCACCCCGATTTCCTGGTAGGCAAACAAAGCAAGGATGTAACTACATGGAATCAGAATCGAAGCTAAGAACCTCTAGTACTAAGGCCCGAACGAAGCGCTTACTTCCGGGGCCATCGAGACAATTCCCCCTGAATCCGGTTCGAGCTCCAGGACCTCGAAAAACATAACCAAACGGTTTGTTTCGTCGTGGCACCCCCCCTCCTCCCCCACAAGCACCCCCCGGCTCAAGGGGGACCAAAAAACGTCTTTCGTTTTCCACCCTTCGTCGACAACAAGCCCTCGAGCCTCCTTTGCGCCGCCTTCTTCATAGAAGCCGCCGGGTTTACCCGGAAGTCCGAATTCTATGGTAGAGAATGCTGTAATAATAATTGGGTCACGAGAGACTCTTTTAAGTATTGCAAAAGAAAGGGCCCGCTGATAGAGCTGGGAGGGGAGGCGATACTTGTTATCAGGTCAGAGAGAGGCCTGGCCCGTAAGTTGGCCCCCTTAAAAACCTATTACTTAATAAGGATTTGTTTCGCGCGATATGCCTACGACTTACTACTGGATATCATAGCGTGAATCTTGGCCCGTATCGGCAGCAGATAAGGGATTAAAGAAAAAGAAGACTTTTGCCTTTCTTAGAGCTGTACTTAGCATAAAACTCCTCTATTATATAAAGGGAAAGTTTATTATTCAATAGATTTTTTTTGTAACTCGTATATCAAGGCAATATAAACTTGTTTTCTCTGCTTCTAAGTTATTCAAAAGTTCTTATTTTGCTCATAGTTCTTCACATATAATTTGGCTCCGAATAAGGTGCAGAACAACTGTTAAGCTTAGGTCCGAGCTCGGAGTCAACATCACAACCGGTTTGGTTATCTATTTTACTTTTGATTCGCTTGTCTAACATTATTGATCACTTGTATTAAATTAATTCACGTATTCTTAAAACCCCGTATAATTTTAATTGTTATCCATTTTTAAGAGTAAATATTAGTTGTTAAGAAAATTAAATCATTAAACATCTAATTTTAAGTATTTTAAAAGTTTATATGACTCTGACACTTCTCTTATATATATTATATAGAGAATACAATAACAACAATCCAATATAATCCCACATATGGGATTTGGGGAGGATAGTGTGTACGCAAACATTATCCCTATCTTAGGGGATAGAGAAGCTGTTTTCGAAATACTATCATACAATGAGATGAAAAAGAAGCAACTTATATAGAGAATATTTATATACAATTATATAAAAAATATATAAATTCAGAACTTGGTGTAAAAATAAATTAGTATTTTTTGAAAATTTTCAGTAAGAAAGAAGAGGATGTATATTTTTTTCTATTTTAAGAAAAGGAAAATCTCAAAGTATTTGTCCTTCTTGGATGAAGGGGTTTAGTCTAGTGCACTTCAAATTTATAGACCTGCAATCCCTTTGCAAGGGTGATGCCATAGAAAGTTTTCAACAGAATAAAAAGTACATTAATTATCTCATTGGATATATTATACTAAACAAAATCTTTCCTTTCCTTTTAACACATACATCCATATTCAAACGTACAATATATAATAAATTATTTCTTGATCTCAAATTTGTATTTACTTTAAAACTAAGTGAATTTATTGTATTCTCCTGTCCTAAAATATTTGTTAGCTACTTGAGAGTTAAATCTAAAAACTTTGACTAAAATTCTGAATATTTTCTCTGAATAAATTGCAATGCGTGTTTTTTAAATATTTAACTTCTTACTGTTTTACCTTTTTAGTTAAGAAAGTTGGTGAAATCTACCATTCATAAGACAATAGGAGTCGTTTGGTAGGCTGTACTAAGTAAAATAATTTTTGTATAAAAATTTAATCCGTCCAGTATAATGTTTAGTTGCTCAATTCAATTTATGCATACCTAATACATGGATTACTTATATCTCATAGGAGGGCTTAACTAATACTAAGGAAACCAAGGGATTAATCCCTTCATTAACTATACCTGGATAAGACCCTAAAATTACTAAACCGTCCCTCAAACTCTTTTAATTTTTAATATTCACGGGTATAATTGTAAAAAAGATTTTGTACAGTTTTAAGACCTAGATCATTATCTTTAATATGATCATTATGTTTAATTAGAGGTCTATAGTTTGAACGAAAAAAAAGGTAGGTCAAATTTTATATTTATCTACTTAACATTTCCACTTGCAGCACGTGCAAAAATCTCTGATAGAATCTCGAACTTCCCTTTCATAAACTCACTGAGAAATTCCAGTTCTCCGGTTGCCGCCTCTCCGACATCCACCGCCGGTGGCAAGTTTTCCGGTTCGCCACCTTCGTCATCACCTAGGTATTCACCTTCACGCTCTAAAAAATCTAACTGAAATGACGTAAATATCATTCTTTATTGACCTTACTCACCATCCCTACACAAGTATATAATATATTAATATTTAGTTTATAAAATGATGATTAGAAAGCAATCATCTAACATCTGTGTTTGTTTTCAAGCACCCTTTAACCCCCAGAAAGCAATTTATTTGGAATATTTGTGTACAACAATACAAGCTAGAGGTACAGCTACTAGTACAGGTTGTTCAAAAAATGTTCAAGAGTTGGATGAGAAGTGTTGGCTTTATAAAAATGTTAACTTTCAGTGTTTTGGAATACCATTTAACCCCCAGAAAGCAATATTTGTGAAAAACTTGTATACAACAGTACCAGCTGGAGGTACAGCTACTACTGCAGGTTGTTCACATGTTCAAGAATTCGATGAAAAGTTAAAGTGGCTTTGCAAAAAGCTTAATTCACATTGTTTCCGAGTAGCTCTTAACCCCCCAAAAGCGAGTTTTGTGAAATATTATTGTGCAAAAGCAGTTACAGAACATACTACAATGGATGTACAAGCATTGGATGCAGAGTTGAAGGGTCTTTGTGAAAAGCCAAATCCTCAGTATGTTAATGCCTTTGAACTTTTTAACGACGCAGTTGATTCGGGTCGAATACCTTCTGAGTTTACTTGCAATTTTCTTGTTGCAACAATGGCAAAGAATAAGGAGTACAGCTTGGCTTTTAAGGTGTATGGTAGGATGAGAGAGATGGGGATATCCCCGTGGATTTTGTCATTGGCTGCTTTGACTGAATGTTTAGTGCATTTTCAAAGACCAAAATTGGCGATTTCTGCGTTGGGGTTGATTTTGAAGTATGGTTTCAGGGTTAATAATTACCTTGTTAATATTGTATTGAAAGGATTGTGTGAAAATGGTAAGGCTATTAAGGCGGTAGAAGTTTTTCAGTGTTTATATATGAAAGAAGTGACTCCTAATGTCGTTAGCTTAAACACCCTTATGAAAGGACTTTGCAGAGAGAGGAAATTGGAGGCGGCTTTAGATTTGAGGAGTAGAATGGAAAAGGTGAATGTAGCTCCCAATATAATTACTTATTCCATTTTGATAGATGGTCTTTGCTCAGCGAGAAGGTTGGATGAAGCTATGGGATTGCTGGAGGAGATGACAACTATGGGTTTGAAAGCTGATGTTGTAGTGTATAGTTCACTCATAAATGGACTTTGCAACAAAGGATGTATTGATAGAGGGAAAGAGCTCTTGAATGAGATGTTGAAGGAAGGAATTTCACCAAATGTGGTTACTTATTCTTGTTTATTACATGGCTATTGTAAGCAGGGCCAATTAAAAGAAGCAACTATGTTATATGATGATATGCTGAAGCGCAAAATCCAGCCGGACATCATTACATTTATCACTATGATTAGTGGGCTTTGCAAAGGTGGGAGGGCCGTGAAAGGAGTGGAATTGTTTAAATTGATGGTGGAGAAGGGTGAAGAGCCTGGAAACATAGCTTACAATATTCTTCTGCGTGGACTTTGCAAGGAAGGGTTACTTTCTGATGCTTTTAACATTCTGCAGCAGATGATAGAAAAGGGCAAGAAGCCTGACTTGATTACTTACAATACACTGGTGAGAGGACTTTGTGAAAATGGGAAGGTGGATGATGCCTTGACACTTTTTAATTCAATGTTAGCTGATGAGACATATGTTCAGCCAGACATTACGACAATGAATGTACTGATTCAAGCGCTTTGTGAAGGAGGACATCTAAGTAATGCTGCCAAAATTCATGAGAAGATGGTTGCTAAGAAGACACTGGTTGACATGAGAACTTTTACTGTGCTTATTGGAGCTTACATAAAAGCAGACAATGTTGTTAAAGCTATGGAACTCTTGAAGCAGGCAAATGAATTGGGTTTTATTCCAGACTCATTGACCTATGGCACTATGGTTGATGGTTTTTGTGAGTTGAATGTACTAAATATCGCAAAAGGTTTGTTTCTTCGGATGAGAAACAATGGATATTGCCCAAACGTGATTGATTACAACATCTTGATGGAAAGCTTATGCAATGAGGGTAGCTTGGAACAAGCTAGGAGGTTGTTTCAAGAGATGTTAGATGGCAATTGTGAACCAGATCTTGTGTCATACAATATTATCATTGATGGAACGCTCAAAGCAAAAAACTTAAAATCTGCTAAAGAGTTACTTGTTCATATGCTTCATAGGGGTTTTAATCCAAATGCTTTCACATATTCCATATTAATAAATAGGTTATCAAAACTAGGGCTGTTGGATGAGGTAAAGAATTTATATGAGAGGATGAATGCATCTGGCTTGACACCGGATAACTCTGTGTATAATTGTTTACTGAAAGGCTTTAGCTTGAATGGTCAAAATAGAGAAATTTTTGATTTGCTTAACCAAATGGCTGCTAAGGGCATTGATCTGGACTCAAAACTCACTTCAACAATCTTGACGTGTCTTTGCAATATATCTGAAGATGTCAATGTGGCAGAGCTATTGCCAAATTTCTCCGGAGAAAAATCAGAAGCATTTAGCATTCCATGCAGTGAATTGTTGAACAAGCTTCACAATAGTTTATCCAAGCTTCAGTTGGATTCTGCTCAGCAGGTACTATCTCAGAAAGCTCCTAGTGCTGTAGACGTAACGATTCTCTTCACATTTTATAGTTATTAATTCTTTTTTAAAGTTTTTAGAGGACATCGGTATGTGTTGTTATTCCATGGATAGCCTCATGTTTCCCCTTAATATTTTTTCATTCTTGAAACAGTAGAAAGCTATCCTTGGTTACGCGGTTCATGCGATCATGGGAATAGGCTATTCTTTTGTAACTCCTTTTCGTTTTTTGGGTGATGTAACTCTATTATTTCTAAGTTCGAAACTTGGTGGATAATGGGTGCACACATCTATCTTTCGCCACTTAAATACCAAACTTTGTCACCCATCAGGATTCAAACTCGTAATGTGCGCCTATCAGACATCCCACATTGTACTACCTTCTTGTTGAACCAATGCTTTAGGGGAAATAAATAGATTGAGTGATATATCATCTTCAGGCATTTGTCCCTCATGGGATGAACAGAAAATAACGTTTTCCCTTTTTTCTTGCTTTTTCACGAACCTAATAATCAACTGCCTGCTGAATCTCACTAGTCGCTAGACCCTTTTATGCCTTGTCAAATACTCCTTTCAGTCACGGAAAGAAGAAATCTTTGAATCTAGTATATTGTTTCCCATCTAATGATTCTTCTTTTATTGAACTTTTCAGTGCCAATGATAAGCTTCAGGGATTGGGGTTCCTCCACAAGCAAAATTTCTTATGCCTGCAAAGAGAGGCTTCATGATAACATCTTACATACGGTATGTGACATACTCAAAGGTATTTATCCCTGGTTTTACTTTCCGCGAATTTAGATTTTTATAGGTTTGTGTTTGTAGCTTAGTGTAATGTTTGATTAAGTTATCGTACCGGCTCGCGAGTTGCTTCTAGCTGAATTTGCATGTTGTCTTTGGATCAATCCTAGCTAAAAGTCAATATAATCAAAGCATTGAAGTAATGGAGTGATGTGAATGAGAAGTTAATTGATGCAGCTATGCGGTCTTTGAAGAAGTGCACGACTTTTTGATGTATAGCAGCTATGCAGCTATTGTTTATCTCTGTTTTATGATTTATGTGTGCCATAATAGCTATTTTTGTCTTGCTGAAGCAAGTAAATTCAGTAATATTAGCTTCTTTTGCAGTTTTGGATGTGAATCACATCTGCAATCAACAGCAAAAGGAATGATGGTTCCCCGCTTGATTTGCATTCATACCTCAAACTTGCTTCGGTTGTTAACTATCTGGAGTAGGAGAGCTGCTTATTTAGCAAAAGTAGCTCAATCAAAAGTTCTGAATAAACGTCTGTATTCTCTTATCACCTGGGGAGCGGACCTCCCCTGGACCCTGCGTGAAGGTGGGATGCCTTGTGCATCGGGCTGCCTTTTTTTTATTCTCTTTTCAGCTGCCTGACCTAGTCACTTGCCAGTGTAGACCGTTTTTTACAGGTGAGGTCATATCATGTCAGTCAAGAAGATGAATTTAGCAGCTGGCAAGTCCAATATTGGAAGCTACCTCTGTATTGTGTCAGCTAAGTTGTGTTGACAATCAACTTCAAGGAGATGAATTTTACAGGTAAAATTCTTTAGCTTACTGATCCAAGTTGAAGTTATTTATCAACTTCCTGGGATAATATATCTGCATTAGGTGAACTTTGGGTGTATCGACCTAAGTTCACATTGTTCATCACCTTCCTAGAGCTTTGCATCTGCAATGAGGAAGGAAGTGCTTTACTTTTGAGCGTTCGTCTGGCTGCTGTGGACATCTCTGGCAACAAGGAAGCTGCTTATAACGGGAAATTGAATCTTTGATGGACTGATGTCCGCAAATGCCCTGAACCATGATAATATGCGCAGAATGCTTGATAACAGTGTTCAGCTTAGTTCTTGATACTTGGTGTTTGGTGGTAAACAAGAGACGAAATTTTGTCATGAGCGAAAAACCAGTCTTAATGGACAGTGAAAGCCACTTTAGATGTCGGAAAATTCTTGGTGGCTGAATGCTGCAAATCAAATGGCTGATGGCATAGACAAATCCAGGATTTAGAATCCATGATTTAAAGTCAATGAGTTAATAATGAGTGTGATCTTATTATGTGTATATATTTTATATTTTCTTTTTGCATATGAATACATTGTTTGAATCGAAAATAATGAATTCAATTGAACCCATGTACTGCCACAATTCTGCTTTGGGCTGATAGAGTTGAGTGCAGCGTGCAAGTTGAACTCTTTTTCAAATCAAAACATATTAATGCAGACTGTTTCCAACCAATGTTCTCTGGTTTTCAATACAGCTTATATTGAAGTTAGCTAGGTTGTCTTGAAAATAAAAATTAAAGAATGATAGAAATAAGAAAATAATGTCTTTCATTTTCCATATGCACAAAACTAGCAATTCCTGTGATTGTGATTATTTTTTTTCTTTTGGAGAATATGGCAAAATAAAGATAGTCTCTCTCTCATTTTTCTTGCATTTTATTTAAATTTTGAGTTTCTAATGACTCAACTTATATGAGAACAAATAATTTTTCACATGCTTAAGTGCTTAGCTCGCTGTTAACTTAGTTTTATATATATATATATTTATTTTTTTAATTTTTTAAATTTTTTTTTTTAATTTGTAGTGAAATTAATGGCTTAGAGTTGCATTCAATGCTTGCTTACCTAGAATCCTCATGAATTATGTAAATCACTTGTGATTATATAGATAGATGATTATCAAATGCTTAATTTCACTAAAAATCTCAAAAGGCGGTTTAATTTTTCGTAAAGTAGCCAAACACCCTTTAATTCAAATTAAAACATGCCCATTTTTGTAGCATGAAAATTTTCAAGTGAAAGCGTTGGGCCATAAAATATCATTTTAGTATTTGCAAAGTCGAACATCAACTTTTGCAAATATAATTTGGTTATGTTTAAATATTAAAATTCATTATTTGAATTTCCAATGAAATATATTCCATCTCTTGTTATATCATATTTTTCACACCTTAAAATAATGCAAGGCAAATGTTGAACGAACATTATTGTACCGAAAGTCAACCCAAAAGGAAAATAAATAAGTTTGCTTTGTTATGTTAAAGAAAAAGTTATTTTTATAAGATCCAAATCAAATTTGGAATAAATGAAAGCCAACGACTTTATATCTCATTTGATGTTCAAAATATTCGATGGAGATTTTGTTGAAGGTCCATATACATCCCAAGTGGTGTTCTCATAAATGTTTTGAGAGACCATTATATCGTCTTAGCGTAATAAAAAAAATTATATTACATTAAATGTAAAAAATATTGCGACACTAGATAATTTAAAATAAATAAAATCTCTTAAAGTTACAAAATACTTTAACCTTAATAGCAACAAAGTTAATTAGTTGAGCTGGTCCGGGAATTAATGGAATATCGTAGCGTCAATAAAAAATAATATAGGTGATTGGAAAGATGTGCTTTATCTTTCGTATGTTGTTAAAGAAAATAAAAATCGTTAATAGTTCTAAAATGCTTGTTTGACTTTGATGTCGTTCGTAAATTTACGAAGATCATTTTGATTTTTGCCTACGATAAAACAATACAATTAAATAAAATCAACGATGAGATTACTATATTAATGAAAATTTTAAAGTTACAAAAAAACATATACCCCATCTGGAGAGTACGACAATATTAAATAGAGACAATATTACTCTCAATTTTAACGGTTTAGACGACTTTAAAACTCAACTACTTAAAAACAAAAATTTTAAAATTTAACTGCCAATCAATTTTTCGATGAATCTCTAATTAGTTACAGTTTAATTATACAATTACACCAACAATAATATCATTTATACTCGACCTTTCAAGCATTATTATACACCAACTTAATAATATCTTTGTTTTGTGGCCAGATGGATAGACAAAAGATTATGGTCTTGATGTCTTAGAAAAATATGAGGAGAAAAAAGGGTGTTTAATGTCGGTGGAAAATAGGGAAAAAAAGCACCAAAATAGTACATTAATTATAATTTTATACATAATAGTAGTTGTCCTAGTAACCGAGTAATACGTACACACTGAAAAAGGGATCTGTACAAACACATCTTTTTATTTTTTTCTCATCTCTCTATCCTCCTCACTATATATACACATTTTTCACTTTCTTGATCTCCTTTTTCTCTCTCTATATCTCATGAATTTTACTCTTAACTGGACCTTTTTTTGACTCAATCAACTTTCAAGAAAGCTGCTTTTTGGTTAGTTACTTTCTATTTTCTTGATGTTTATGGTTTTATCTCTTAACCTATGTAAAGATTTATGCTTATTTTTATGTGGGGTTTGTTGTTTTGTGATGCTTTGTGGTTTTTGTATTTGGGTTTTGTGCATTAGCTTAAAAAGATTGAATCTTGACTTGGGGTTGACTTGTATGATGAGTTTTTTCAGGGTGGTTTGAAATTGGTGTATATTGACTCAATTGAAAAAAAGTGGAGCTTTTGGGAGAAAGTTTGTAGCTTTTGGATTTGTATCAAGTGTTTGGATTGACTCAGATTTGAATCTATGCGAAAGGTACTTTTTTTTTTGGGGGTGTATGCTCTTTTTTCTTGATTCCATTTTTGGTCTTTGCTTTACTTGTGACGGAGCTGAAATATGATGTCTATGATTCTTGTTTTATGGGTATTTTACCTTTTTGATGGATAGTGAAGTAGCTGTGTTTTTGGAATTGCTGTCCACATCTTTGAGTTGTGGATTGCTAATTGCATAGACTGTGTACTTTGTAGTTTCTTTGAGTTGTGGATAGCATAATCAATGGACTGTTGTATAACTTTTGGTGTGTACACCTGGAATTGTGTTGCAAGTTTTCAAACTTATCGTTGTTGTTTCCAGTTTAATTACAAGGATCTACTTTTAAGAACCAGGATATGATTTTGTATTGAAAAACTTGCTTTTGGACCCAAATGCAGATCTTTTAAGCTGCAGAACATGTGGTTGTTGTGATACGGACATAAAGTTGCCGTTAGAGCTCTAAAGTAGAGGGGTTGTAGGATGGGCTGTGAGTGTTCAAAAATTGCCTTGTGTTGCTGGGATGGACAGAATGGTCCCGTTCACGAGGCTAAGAATCCTGGTATGTACAGCTATTTTTTTTTTTTGTGGGTATTTTTCTATCATTATCCGAGGACAGTTGAATTCAGAATTATAATTTTGTCGGATTTCCTTCTTCTAATAGATGACGGGGAAAAAGATGAAGTAAGTGATTTGCCTACATTCCGTGAGTTTACTGTCGAACAGCTGAGAATAGCTACTGCTGGATTTGCCGTAGAGAATATAGTTTCCGAACACGGTGAAAAAGCTCCAAATGTTGTTTATAAGGGAAAGTTAGAGAACCAGAGGAGGGTTGCTGTCAAACGCTTTAATAGATCTGCATGGCCTGATTCCCGACAGTTCTTAGTAAGTTATTCTAAAGAGGGTTCATGTAATACCATCTGGTAATTAAGTTTCTATACGCATTCCACTAGCGAGGATAATTAGTGTTTCTTCTATAAGACAACCGAGCCATAAATGGGAAACTGAAGTATGACTCTTTACACGTCTTATTCTTTGTCGTTAGTGCATGCACTTTTTTCGATGTATTAATAGCTCGAAGCTAGGAATCTTGTTTTTCTCCTACTGACAAGCACTTTACTTTGTTTAAGCAATAGACTTTTAACTTTCTTTTCTTTATCCCAAATTGAGAACTTCAGGAAGAAGCAAGATCGGTTGGTTCTCTCCGCAATAACAGGTTAGCAAATCTTCTTGGTTGTTGTTGCGAGGGGGATGAGAGGTTGCTTGTGGCAGAATTTATGCCCAATGAGACACTTGCAAAACATCTTTTTCACTGTAAGTTCAATTATATTTGTACTTTTGTTTTCCATCCTAGTCCTGGAATTTAGGGCTAGGTTGATTCCTGAAGTCTCTTTTTGGTGTAAATATTGTTATTTGCTTTGTTAATTATCCTCCTATCACATCGTCTCCACAATACCTTCTCAAGTCATCCAATTTTAGTTTCGTTCGTTACATTTCCACTTACCGTGCTATTTTATAGGTAGATCTTGCTTAGATATCTTAATTGTCTGTATATAGGTGCCACAATCTCATCTAGTCTCATTTCAGTTTTTTTTATGGGGGGTATAAACTTGCATTTGCATATGTTCCTTCTTATTCTTCTCCATAAAAGGCTTTATCTCTGAAGTGATCTTCATAGTTTGAACTTTTGGTTGACTCGCACTAGTTTCATTAATTAACAAGAATATCATTTGCCAAATAACTTGCACAATAAAAACTCATCTTGTATACTATTGGTTAGCTTATCTATAAGTTGGGTAAACGAGTAGACTCATGCCAGATTTTTGTGCAAGCCCATAATTTATAGGGAAGTCCTCAAAATCTTACTCTGTTTTCAAATTTGTGGCTGGTCTTTCATGTTTATCATTTTTATATGATATTCTTCTCAATCATCTGAAAAGGGGTAATCTATCCTGCAAGGGGGGGAGTAATCTGTGGTTTGTGTCATCGTTGCTTGCATGCTATATGTATGTGTAAGAAAATTATCATTAGCTTAGTTGATGTTGGTCGGCTCAACCATGATGAATTTTCTACAGTAGTTCTAACGTGTGTCAAGTGTTAAATCAACCTGATGAAAGGAGCAACCAGGGTTTTATTGAGAAGAGACGGAAGGAGTAACTGATATGGAATTCAAGGGACAAGTGATAAAGATGATTCATATAGCTGACCCAAACTAATTTGGAATTTAAGCTTGGTTGATTGATTGATATAATATTTTTTTGTTGCAATTATTCTTTTTTACACCATCACTTGTCCAGAAAATATGAGGATTTTCAAAATAAACCTAATTATGACTTATCTGTACTTCACTTAGAAACTCGGTAAAAATGAGATTGGACGAGATGGGAACATTCGAATTCTTACTCCTTTAATGAAGGAAAACGGGAATCACGAGTTTTGTGAAGATTTAAGGAAGATATGCATATCTTTGTGATTGGTGAAATTCAAGTTGATTTATCATATTTACATATCCAGGGGAAACGCAACCCATGAAATGGGCAATGCGGTTAAGGGTGGCTTTGTATCTTGGACAGGCTCTTGAGTATTGTACAAGCAAAGGACGTGCACTTTATCATGATCTTAATGCTTATAGAATATTATTTGATGAAGTAAGTACATAGTTCCATGATCATTCTTTCGTTGTTTATTGGTAAATATATTATTTGAGTGCCTCTAATGATCTACCCTTTGGCTATTTCTCAGGAAGGTGATCCCCGTCTCTCTTGCTTTGGTTTGATGAAGAACAGTCGAGATGGAAAAAGTTACAGCACGAACTTGGCATTTACTCCTCCTGAATATTTGAGGACGGGTAAGACCTCTCTTAGTTGCTGTGTATCGACAAATAGTATTTAATTTTCTAGCTTAGTTGCTTGACATTTTGCTTCTCATTTATCTGTTTATGAAATTTCAATAACATGTATATCTGGTAAAGCGGTAACATGAGTACTGCTGATAGATAGGTGCAAAGAGGAGAGAAAGTTTCTGTAAGGACAGTAAACACTTGACTCTTCAAAAGTTGTTCTCTCTTCCCGAATTTTCCTTAAAATGTGTGCAGCTTGTTTACAGTTATACAAGTGAAATAAGCTGTTCAGATCTAACAATTTTAGACACATACCAGTTTGAGTGGTATTGGATGAATCTGGATGATCAAAATGCTTGGTACCGACGTAACTTCTCATCCTCTAACGTCAAGGTGGCATTAGGTAGTAAGTACAATTGATGAATGCTCTTATATGCATGTGTGTTTATTTATATAATGGTGTTGTCGAGACCAGCTTGTGGTATTGCATCTGATCTAACGAATACCAACTATCTCCCACCAGCACATATCAGTAAAATCGTCGACAATGACTTACGCAGAGAGAACAATTAAATTAGTGTCTCCTCTATTGAGATTTGAACTCTGGTTAAACTGAACTTCTTCTAGTTATACAAAACATAGGTGACTGATTCATAAAATACGATACTAAAATTTAATGTGTGAGTGTTGACAGGCTTCTTTTCTGATGAACTCGTGATATTCTCTCCTTGATGACACTGGTTTTTGTTATTTGAAGCTTCCCCTCCCATCCTAAAAGGGGGAGGAAGAAGGTTTTTTTTTTTTTTT